>JAXCGZ010019098.1:0-102628 GCA_037179515.1 Halocaridina rubra
CAACCTAACTTTTCATTATTATTCTCGTTTTATTTTATTTGCTTCCACTTGTTGCACCTAAAAATACTGTCTCTCCCTTGCATCTCTGCTATAATTGCCTGCCAGGGACCACCACTAAAATAGTCCTTAAAATGATATCAGAGCCAATTACTGCTCTAGAAATGTATCCTACAGATGAACTCACCAGGAGGAACAAGGAGACGCTCTTTTTTTGGCGCCGAGACTGCCCAGAGGCAACATCTCACCTGGGTAGTCTAAGTTTATTTCAAATCTTAATTACGTGGCATCTTCACAGGAATTCATCTAGCACAACAAGATGAGGGATAGTGTATGGTAAAGCTCGTGGGTCAAGCAAATCGGTTTATTTTCGAGAATTAGTTACATTCGTTACTGGATAAATCTTATGGATTTATATTCTCAGATTCCATTCCCATACACACGAAATTTTGTAGATTACCAAACTGGAATCTCACATGCCAAAGTTAATTCCTTAACCTGTAAATTACAGCTGATATACATTGCTGAGAAGTTTCTTTTCACTGAATGTGATAAACGAAAATCTCATCCTCTGAAGACTGGTTATGAGCCCGTAAAAATCTATCTCTTTTCCTAAT
Source organism: Halocaridina rubra (assembly GCA_037179515.1). Classification (NCBI taxonomy): domain Eukaryota; kingdom Metazoa; phylum Arthropoda; class Malacostraca; order Decapoda; family Atyidae; genus Halocaridina; species Halocaridina rubra. The sequence goes on from JAXCGZ010019098.1 coordinate 615, forward strand.
AAATTCTAATTTCATTTCACCCCTTTCTATCATCGTAAATAAAGTGTTTTACGTCAAAAACTCGTCAATAAAGCTATTTGCTAAACAAAATGCAAATATTCAAAAGGTAATTTTTCCCAGTTGGCTTTGCAAATATTTCTTGTTAACCACAATTTAATGAATGCATACCGTATTTATCTTGCTAATTCTTCATATGTTGGGGATAAAGTGTTTTGAGTTATAAGTTGCAAATACCTCAAAAGGTGGTTTTGCACCCTTTTTTTCATTGCAAAGTTCTTGATAACTAAAAGTGAATGAATACTGTATTTATCTTGTAGATTCTTCCTTTATCCTAAATAGAGTGTTACCATATTAATTATTAATCAGTAATAAGCATTTCAACTTTTGTGGTTGCCCACAATTTAAGGAATACATACAGTACTGTATTTGTCTTGCTTATTCTTCATTTATTGTGAATATATTGTTTTCTTAAAACCAGTAAAGAATTAATGGTTTTGTATGCTATTATGGTAGCATAAATATTTCTGGTTAGCTGTGAATAACCAATATATATTCATCCAGTAGAATGACATTGGAAACTCATTATATGTGTGCTCATGCTTTCAGTTTCCCATTATAAACAGTGTGTCATTTCTGTTTCTGAAATTGCAGTGTCCTGTATTCTACTCTGCCTGTGTGACAGAGGTAATCATCGAGTTGAGGCCAAAGTCTTGGCATACGTCCGTGGTGCCGGGAAACGAAATCATACTCACCACCTCCGGGATTCGAGGCAGCATTTCATAAAATTTAATTTGAGAAATTTAATTCAATTCTTTTAATGTCATTGCATTTCCAAAATTAAAAGAAAGTTGAATTCTGAGTTTCATTTAACCGACTAATGGTAATAGAGATGGGGTGTTCAAGTACAAATATCTGTCCTGTCTGTTTGTGAGCTCTTAACCGAGCTCGGTACTTTGAGTCCCCTTAGTAAAACAGAATCTTAACAACACTCTAGAATCCTAAACCCCCACAACTTACTTCTCCATAATTTTGAAATGAACAACTTTCCCTTGATCAAGATTGGTGATAACAATCTTAAAGGATCAAATACACTAGCAATTACAGATACAACTGATCTCTTGGTGATTTGATGATGCACACACTCCTCCTTGCACACTTTCTTACTGGAGTACAATTTGACTTCAACGTTTACAACATTCCAAGAAATTCCTAAAACATTTACATTATTCAGATCCAATTGGTCATGATTAACACCTACTTCATCATTAAATTTTACATCATTACTCACCCAACCTTGTAATGGCATAGAGGCTTCTGCTAAAATAGAATTTACTATGGGATACTCTGTTTTTAACTGTTCAGAGTCTGAATAGGTACAAACAAAGTTATCTACATAGAAATGAGAGATCAGAGACTTAACTACTGGATATGAATGTGTCTCCATGTGATATGTGAGTGTTTTCTGAAGCAAAAAGGGAGATGATGTTGTACCAAAGAGTACTACTTTAAATCTATAGGTAACTACCTTCTGAAGTGTTTCATCCTCGAACCACAAGAATCTACAGAAATCTCTGCAGTTTGGCAAAATACCTATACGTAGGAAGGCTTTGGAAATGTCTGATACAGCAGCTACAGGGTTAGTACGAAATTCAATGAGTGAATCAACAAGTTTATGGGTTAGGCTTGGGCCTGTTAGTAAACATTCATTCAGACTCTTTGATTGTGAATCAGCTCTACTAGAAGCATTAAACACTACTCTAATAGGAGTGGTAGGAGAATTCTTGTAGACTGGATGATGAGGCAAGTAATGAGTCAGTCCGTCTGTAACTGAAGGGTTATCAATTTTCTCAATGAATCCCAATTCAATGTACTCATTAAAAATCTCTGAGTATTGTCCATAAAGTTCTGGACGAGTTGCAAAGGATTTAGCTAGTGACATGAGCTGACCATAAGCTCTTCTATAGTTAGTTGCTGGTCTCTCAGTGCCCTTAAAGGGTAATTCCACAAAATACTGATTGTTTGCCTTCTGGCAAGTGGACTCAAAATGACTCACTGATTGTACTTCCTCAGGTGTTAAAGTTTCATTCTTAATGCCAATAACATCTAAATTCCAAAGGTTCTGAACTTCGGACTCAAGGGTTTGTACTCCTACACGAGCACAAAGCACATGTTGCCCATTAACTGCGTTAATTGACTGAGAACTAGTTGCCCACTTTGGCATAGGTCCAAAGATAATCGAACCTGCTGGACTAGACAAAAGTGTAATTCCGGAATAGAAAGTACGGTTGGTTACAAATCTAGAATAGTAATCTGCACCAATTACCATACCTATGTCACTAATCACATCAGAATCAATGTTAGGATCTGCAAGGTTGATCCCCTTTTTTGTGAGTGTTTCTGCAACACTAGCAATGCCAGGTACATATAACGTAGTGTTAACCTTATCATAGACGACAGCGTAAATCGGAATACGTTGTGCACCAATGCGTACTACAACACGAACGACGTCACACAAAATGTTTTCGGCTTGATTACCAAATGAAGTCTGTTTAAGTGAGATGCGAAACACTGGATTGTGTTTAAGGCGCTTTACTACTGCAGAATGAATGAAAGACCGTTGAGTACCGGTATCTAAAAACATCCTAACTGTTTCACGTACCCCAGCACCAGAAATCTTAACAATTGCTGTAGGAAGTGCTACTGAAGGAAGTGGAACCTTATTAGTCTGGACATCTGTTTGAACAGAATTAGCGACACTGTCATCTCTTCCTGACAGGATTCTAAACTTATCATCCACTACTACTTGCTTAGTGGGAATGTTACTGTTAAGGTTAGTTCCATTATTAATAATTGTTGGGGCATTAGACGCAACTGACACTTGATTAACTGCAGTACTGCGGTTGGTTAGTTTCATGCAGAGAAAGGTATGATGTTTGCCATTACAATTTCTACACTCGGCCGTCTCTCTACACTGTGAGGCTCTATGGCCTTTCTGCATACACACGAAACATAGTTCTAACTCTCTAACTCTGTTCTTCCTGGCTTCATGAGTTGCGTAATTAGAACAAAACTTAATATTATGAATATCCTTACAAAAGAGACAAAGTTTGTTCCAAGTACTTGAATTGCTAGATGACGAATTAGACTTATTTTGAGTCTGGGACACAACTACTTGTTTAGGTACTGTACTAAACCTATGATTAGAATTTGTACTAGAATTCTGACTAGTTACTACTTTAGTTTTGGAATGTGCATCAGAATGTGAACCTTGCTTATTCCTAGACTGATCAGAGAGAATACGAGAACATTCCATGACCTTGATAAGGTGTCCAATACCATCCTTCAATTGTGTAATAGTCAAAGTATAAGTACTGTACTTATTAAAAAGGTACTCTAAAGTTTTAGGACTAAGTTTCTTAGCAATTATGTCTTTTATTAGGTAGTCATTACAAGGTACTTGGGTTGCACCCTCTATTTGCATCAACAAAAGTTGAAATGTTAAGCGAAATTCAGTCAACTCAGTTAAATTATGTTCAGGGGGTTTGATGTTCATCATCTAAATGTAATTGTTGCAACAAAAGGTCATTGTCAGCAAAGCTTTTTCTCAACAAACTTAATGCTATACTGTAATTACCATTAGTTATGGGAAGACCTTCAATGGTTCTATAAGCTTTACCTCTCAAATAAGATCTGAGCATGCTAAATTTCAATACTGGCTCAATGTCTTGACGACTATCAATTAAACTACTAAAGGAATCCCAAAAACAATTCCACTGACTCAACTGACCATCAAATTCAGGAATCTTAATCTCAGGCAACTTAGGGTGTGGAAGGGGTCTAGCAGGTACTACTGTCTGACTAGGAGCTTGACTAGTTGTAGCTTGTGCTTGACTACCAAAGGACAAATGATCATCTATAGCTGACTTAATTTGTATGAGCACTTTATAGGCATTACGTTTCAGAGTTCTGTGCTCTCTAGAAACTTGGCTAAACTGGGTACTATCAATAGAATCTTGACTAGTTGTCCAATGTACATCAATGGACTCATACAACTTTGTAAGTTCTGCTTCTGAAAACTGTAACGACCGTAAGGATGGTGGAGGAGACGCTTTAAGGTCATGTTCTATAGAACTGAGCACATCTATCAGATCGTCGGTTACAACCTTGTAAAGTTCAAACGCATTACTTTCATCGATTGATGGTAAAGACGTCTTGCTGGATTAATCTTTACCTTATACAAATCACAATAATTTTGGCTAGGTGGCCAAACTAAACTAATACCCAAATTCACTAGGATTATAATATTTATATCCTAGGTACACTTGATTACACACACATGTATTCAAATAGCTAATCTAAACCTTCCCTTGGACTAAAGAATTTGACATCAGCAGTGATATCACAAAAAATATGCCATGGATTTATGCGCAGTGTTTTAATATCAAAGTTCAAAAACAATACCAAAGGTAGCCTATTCCAAATTCCATTCAGTAAATGTAGTAAAGTATGCTAGCTAGGCTAGGCACCATCCGGTTCGAAGGACCAGAAAAAACTAGAATATGTGGTGACTATTCCCAGAATGCCTGCTTTCACCTGGTCAATGAATAGTCTACTCTCAGTTTTTTGCAGGCTACCGTACACAAAAATATTTACTCCACCAACTTCAAATAAAGTTGGGCTAAAACTTGTGGCTTATAATTAAATATAAGACAAACTGTACGGTACTAAAGGGGAAGGGCATGAGTTACGTTTGCTTAATAGTTAGTGGAGAACTCCCACTGGTTAATAACACAAATGCACTAAATAATATTAACTGAACACTGCATAAATCCAAGCTTAAATGAAAGACTCATTGATAAAATATAAAAATATATTGAAAAAAGTTAATATTATAATGGAGAGCAATATTTCAGCTTAAAAAAAAGGATAAATTTACTTTAGTTTAGGCAGAAATAAGGTAAATTTTACAAAAATAACAAAGAGTTATAGCTCCAGGCACGACTGCTGGACACATCAAAATTAACAACACTTAATATCAAAATAATAATTGTTCAAAATACAAACACTTTATGCAATATTAAAATACAGTCACTGTTCTACCCAATTCGACAGCACTAGTCCAAGGGGCGAAATGGGAGGCTCATAAATTTACACGAATTTTACGAGTCTCTAACAATAGCTCATCACCTGGTGCCGTCCTCAGAGAGAGTCCTCGTCCGTTCTGTAAACAAATCAGACGAGCATCACATTCTAAAATAAAAGGATATATTTTTATCATATTTTACAAAACTAAGGATTTCCTAAGGTTTAGAATACCTTTACAAACAAATCCCATTTATTCATGAGAAAATGATGAAATTAATGACAAAATAAATGATGGTTATAATATAGTCTCTCAAATGAATATATTCATGTAGGTAGATGCAATATTACTTATGGTATTACAATAAATCACACACAAGGTATAACTAATGAAACTGTGTGTGATAGACAGATCACCACAGAGACAGTATTTAGGTGCAACAAGTGGAAGCAAATAAAATAAAACGAGAATAATAATGGAAAGTTAGGTTACTGGTAAACAATCTCTAGAACGTTCTTTGCTCGTAGGAGACGGAATTTAAGTACTCAAATAATAAAGAAGCTACTGATATATATCTAGACAGGCTAATGACATACCAGCAAGGTCAAATTTATAACAAAATTATCAGCAAGAACAATTTTTATAATAAGAAAATTGTAAAAAAACGTATCTGGTGAGTTCACTGGAGAGGTGAAAAGTAGGAGCAGCCTTTCTATCGGGACTATACTTCTACACATACAAGAAGAGTAAATAAGGTATATTTAAAATTAGCTATAAGCTAAAATATAAATTGCAAATAGTTATAATCTGCAAAAGTCAAGAAGTGGGAATTATTTTTTTTCTTAGTTAGAAAAATGACAGTTAAGTAACTAAATTACTAAAAAGGCATCTAACAGCCTATGGTGACTTTGAGCGAAACACTCTGTCACAAAGGCCCTTTCTAGAGAATATTGATTTAGCAAAATTCTACTACCGAAGGCAAAAAAAAGAACAGAGGAAGTTACGGTGACTTCAGTGTTATTATTAGGGATGAGATATCCTTCTCATGGAAAAGATCAAATGAACAAAAAGAATGGGATCCACCACTGGAACATATCATACTATTAGGAAAGTGAACAAGTCTTATAAATAAAACATTAAATGACATGCAAAACATAAAAGAAATGTGATCAAATTCAAATTTCATGAAAATTAAATCACAATGGATATCAGTGAATATCAATATTTAAGTTTATGAATGCTTCACATGCAAGAAGGCAATAATATAATATACAAAAAAAAATACAGTATACGCAAATGTAAAATATGAACCAAGTCGTCATTATCATTGACGACTGGATTTAAAACAGTTTCAGCTATTCAACACTAAACTAAAATGTTTCCGCCATGTTCTGGCCTTCAAAGTCCCACAAAAGGAAATATAAAACTACGACCAAAGAATTATTCTTCATCTTTTTCGTCTTCCATTAGGAATAACGTTTGTACGCTAAAATAAACAAGTACAGTACAGTATTAAAGACATAAAAGATAAACATAAAAAATAAACAACACATTAGAGAAGTAATCTTTACTGACTAGTCAAATTTAGGCTAACAGCACCAGCTTCCTCATTTGAGGGTAACGACCGTCGACTTAGTAGATCAGCAAGGTCATTGTCCTTGCCATGAACATGTTGGGCAGTGAATTTGAAAAGATTCAGGAATAGTGCCCACCTTTTCAGGCGAGGATTTAGCTTGTCTGCAGTCTGTAAATATAGGAGAGGTCGGTGGTCGGATCTCAGTGTAAAATGTTGGCCATACAGATGGACTTCAAATTTCTTTATGGCCCAATATGCAGCTAGAGCTGCCTTCTCCACGGTGGAGTAATTTCGCTCTGCAGGGTGAAGCCTGTGGCTTGCATATCGCACTGGAGCTACTTCTGCTGAGTTGTCTGATCGGGCTTGCAAGAACACAGCACCCAGGCCTTCGTCTGAGGCGTCGGTCTGCAAGATAAATGGAAAATCAGGGTTTACCAGTTGTAATACTGGCTCACCTTCCAATCCTTCTCGGAGCTTGAAAAATGCTCTCTCCGCTTAATCTGTCTATTGGACAGGGGAGGTTTTACCTTGCTTCGAGGAGGTCATTTGCTGCAAAGGGGCAGCGATAGTATTGAAGTGTGGAATGAACCGTTGGTAGTAGCCGACACTACCCAGGAATGATCTCAGTTGAGTGACAGTAGCAGGTTTCTCCATATCCTTAATAGCTTGTACCCTGTCATGTGAAGGGGACATAACTCCTTCTCCAACCACGTGGCCGAGATACTGCAATTGTGTGAAACCAATCTCACATTTGGAAGGCTTTAAATGAAATCCATACTGGTTCAGACGAGTGAGAACTCTTCGGAGAGTCTCGAGGTGCGATGACCAATCCTGAGAATGCACCAGGATATCGTCTATAAAGCATGAAACATTGTCGAGATCCTTTAGTACTATCCTCATGAGTTTGCTGAAGCAGCCAGGGGCATTTACCATACCAAAAGGCATGACCCTGAACTGGTATAGACCGTATCTTGTGAAAAAGGCAGTAAGAGGCTTGGTAGTCTCTCACAACGGGACTTGCCAAAATCCACTTTCCAGATCCAACTTGGACAGGTAACGGGCTTTGGAGAGCAACGAAAAAATATGCTTGGCGTCAGCAATGGGCTCTCCATCAAAGATGGTACGCGAGTTAAGCTTACGACAGTCAAGGCAGAACCTGTGACTGCCATCTCGCTTACACACTGCCAGTAATGGCGAACACAAAGGCGAAATGCTCTTTTCAACTATTCCGAGGCGGACCCGTGTCAAGATCTTCCTACAGCCGTACGGACAGCTGGTGGGGAAGACCATAGGAATGCCGAAATGGCTCTGGGTCAGTCAATCTAACATGATGCTCAAGGGTAGCGGTAATGCCTGGGAGGTCGCTGAAGACGTTCTCATAGTCCTCTAATACCTTGTTCAGCTGTTCCCGTTGACTCTGTTGCAGTCTGGAGTTAATAATACAATTACTCACACTTTCCTTTCGGTGTGTGGGAATGGCAGGATCCTTACCATCATCAAAAGCTAAGCTTATGTCTTCAATTGCAAGGGCGGTGGCTGCGGCCAGAGGGGCTTCTTCCGAAAAACTCCACTCCTGTAAGTCTGTCTCCACTGCAAGGGTGGAGTATTCCAATATAGGAAGTAAGGGGTGGCTATAATGGAGCACCTGTGTTGCTGCAGCCTCGGAGGTTCTGTTGATGCTGGGGGCATCTATAGGGGTTGCTGGGAGCGCCAGCGCAGGATCTCTGTGGGCCTCCGGGTCCTCACAATAAAGCTTCAGCTGGTTAATGTGGTATTTCCTGTTATTGCCATCAACATTTAGCACATAATTGTCAGGGGTCACCCGGTGTACCACAGTGTACGGTCCTTTCCAGCGTAGCATTAGCTTGCGGGTATCTGTTGGAAGAAGTAACAGAGCTCGATCTCCGGGTGTCAGGGCAGGACGCCGCGCACGCTTGTCAAAGAGGAGCTTGGCAGTCTGCTGGTGACCCTTAATGGCTAATTGTGTAGTTTTCCAAGCCTCTTTGAGGTGAGACAAAAACTTCAAAATATACTCATGGACGTCCCTATCGTCATCTTCGATGGTAGGTGAATCCCAACATTCTGCCAAGAATTCTACTTGGCCTCCGACCTTATGACCATAAATCAACTCGAAAGGCGAGTATCCAGTAGTGTCGTGGGGCGTGTCTCTGAATGAGAAAAGTGCAGCAGGGGCGTACTTGTCCCACTGCCTAGGTATATCTATCACTAGCTTGCGCAAACATCGCTTCAATGTCCCATTATAGCGTTCGCATGCTCCATTTGATTGGGCATGATAGACACTCGTACGAATATGCTTCATTTCTAAAAAGTTAGAAAGCCTCAAAGTGCCTACTTGTAAACTGACTTCCATTGTCAGAAGTGACCTTCACAGGAAAGCCAACCCTGGAGCAGATTTCAAATAGGGCATGAGCGACTGCTTCAGTTGTGATAGAAGACAGTGGCACTGCATCTGGGTATCTTGTTGCCACGTCAACATATACTAAGAGGAACTGTTTCGCCGTGGACGAAGCTGGATTAATAGGACCTAATATGTCAATAGCGACCTTGGAAAATGGCTCCATCGAGAGCTTAGTTATCCCCAGGGGAACTTTCGGTACCGGTGCCGTTGAGGTGGATTGAGAGACAGGGCAGGAGCCTACATATCTGTCTACCTCGGCGTACATGTTTCCCATGCAAAAGCCTTCTGAAGGAGGTGCCGAGTTTTTGCTTTCCCTCTGTGTCCACTCTGAGGTAAATGGTGTGCCACATACATAGCCTAGCGGTGCAACGAAGCGGGCACCACCAACTGTTTAAAGGTGTGGCCATCTTTAGTCACATGCCTACGAAGTACTCCATCTTCTAGGGCGTAAGTGATCTGGCCTCCTCCTCCCACCGTGAAGGTCCTTCCCTCGGTGGCCTGCTGCATCCAGCGTTTGAGGCTGGGGCGGGCTTGCTGCAATTTGGTAAAGTCTGGACGGGACATCAATGGCTCTAGAGGTGCATCAGCTGGTAAAGGAGGGGGAAACTCTCCGTGTTCCACATTACGTGTATTGACGGCGGCAGACTCAACGGAGTCAGTCGGAGAATCATCCAAATTCATGGCATCGAGGCCAGGAGTTGCTGCTGATATGGCTTCATGTGACTTCCCCCGAGGGAAGTTATAACGAGAAATGTCCTTATGGTAGAGGTCGGCCTGGAAAGTAGGAACTAGGTTCAGTGCATGACCCATCAAGACAGGGTACATAAGACCAATCATTGCCACAGCTGGGGCTTTTCCCTTGTAGTATTTGCAATCCAGGTTAATGACACTGCAGCGTCGTATATGGGGTGTTCCTTCGGCAACCCGCACACAAACGATTTCGCCGGTATAATCTTTATCCCCGATGAATCTCTTGTCAACAAATATGCCATTGGCCTCTGTGTCGAGGGCTATCTCAACTTCCACACCATTTATAGTTCCTAGACATTTTGGGATCACCTGCGGATTACCCCATTCGGTGAGTTCCACATTGGCAAGTTTGTACGTAGGTTCCTTGGTGTTATCCTCATTGGCCCTTTCTGGCCTTATTTCTACAGCATGGGCCAAGTGCATGGCCAGATGGCTTTGTGGGCTGCCACTGTGTGAGGTAGGGTGGTGGCTCTTAGAGTTTTGCTGAAAACCCTGGGAAGGAGGAGCAGAGTAATGGCCTTTGCCTCTGAACTGCTGAGGCTTAGGTCTTACTGAGTTATCCTTCTTGAGTGTGGGTGCATGGCCGTAATAAAGTAAAGGATTGTAAGGAGGATGTGCTGGATGATGTGAGTTCTGCAAGGGGCCCTTGTGCTTCCCGTTCCTATGATCTACTTTCCGGTGAGAATCATGGCTTGCTGCGGGGGAGATACAACTCTGAGGACGAACCTTGGAATCGGCCCTTCTTGCCCTCATAACATCACAGAGACGTACTCCAGGCTGGTTGTGCTGGAGGTACTCGTCCACAGCGGTTAAACTTTTCTCGTAGTCGATCTCATCCTTAAGCTGAGTCCTTACATATGCAACAACATCTGGAGGAAGTTCATTGGCAATTGCATCAAGCATCAAGAACGCATACAACTTTTCACGAGGACACTTTGCAACTCGTAACCAATCATTAAAGAGGCGAGCCTTGCGTTTGCCAAAGGTACTACAGTTCTCCTCCTTCAATGGGAAAGCAGAAATATACCTAGCACGACACTCAGCTGGTGAACGATTCTGTGAGGCCAGGAGTGTGCTTTTAACTTTGTCATAGTCCCTCAGTTGCATTTGGTTGAGTTCATTGACCAAGGCGAGCAGACGAGGAGGCATGGAGGCGAGCAACCAACGACTCTTCTCAGCCTCTGTGCCTTCGTTAACTGCCGCAAGACTTTCGAAGGAGTGGATGTAAGTATCAAGCGGTTGCCTGCCGTCGTCTTCGTATTTCAGTATTGGGGAGGACCTCTCACGAGGCTGGTTTCCATTTCCAGTTGAAGGACCACTGTCTGGGAATCCCGTTCGAACCCGAGCATCGCAAGCTCATGATCATGTTGTGCTTGTGCCTCATCACTTGCTCTCTTCTCCAGCTTATCTCGGCGCTCAAGCATCTTCTCATGAGCCCATTCGAAGAGCTTCTGCCCTGGGGAAACACCGTATCTCTCACCCCTAGCAATGATTATGGCCAGGTAACGCTCCTCATCGAATGTTTTGATGGTTTCCATGTTTGTTTCCTGTAACTGCCTGGTTTCCATGGTGGTTTCCTAAACAGTCAATAACGAAGTGCCAAAAACAACCACAAAAAAAAATACAAATCTCTACAATAGTAGAAAAATGAAAGAACCACACAACACCAAGGAGAGAAAAAAAAATTCAACACCACAATTCAAACTTAAACGTAAAAGTGATCTCAAAACCTCACCATAAAAGTGACTCAAAATACAATTAAGTGCAACAGCAGCAAAATGTTGCAAAACAGTGCATGAAACACCGGTAATACAGAATGGCAGTCGTGCCTGCTTAACAACAATACATGGCAGTACCTGCGGTTATGGTGCAAATAAATGGAATGAGCAACACAATCAAGTGCAACAGCAACAAAATGTTGCAAAACAGTGCATGAAACACTGGTAATATAGGATGACAGTCGTGCCTGCTTAACAGCAATACGTGGCAGTACCTGCGGTTATCGTGCAAATGAAAGGAATGAGCAACAACGAATTTTACCGACTAGCACCCAGTGCCTGAGAGTACAAACAAGTACAGTATAGAGGTCGTGCCTGCGTATGATCGCATATATGGCAGTACCCACAAATAAAATGTCGTAAGTAATAAAAACAAGTACAGTATAGCGGTCGTGCCTGCGTATGAATGCGTACATGGCAGTACTCACAAATAAAATGTCATAAGTAAAATTCTGGAGTGTTGCCAAAAGGGTACAGATCCTATGCAAAATACACCAAAGATAGGCTAACGGCTTACTAGGCAGCCAGATTATACATTTCTACTGGTAATGAGAAAGTTTATTTTCAAGTGACAACACAGACACATGAAAGGTTTAGCCTAGGCTCGATAAATGACACCAAAGTTTTTCTTCCCAATCTATGAGCAGTCAATGCTTGAATATAAAACACAATTATAGGCAAAATACTTAATATGCTTTCTCCCAATTCCTAAATCCCAAGGAAATATAAACAAATCTTAACAAGTATCACCCTTTAACGGATATTTAAAACATGCATGTTTTAAACTCAATCTTATCATGCAAATAAATGAAATGTTAAATAACACGTCTTCTCATCATGCAAAATTTCTTATTTCTGTTACCACATAATCTCATGTAGATTTCCTGAAATATTGTTTACCACATGGGAAACAAGAAAATATTAGTTACCATAATTAATATTGAAAATTAAAAAAAATTTCTGATCCACAACGTCTCTAGCGCGAAAAGTTTTGTGTGCAGCCTAAGATTCATTCATTTCAATAATCGAGTCAGTGGTAATCGGGTTTCATGTGCAATGTTAAAAAGCAAAATAAAAATAAATTGATCAAAATCAGTCTGTCTGTTTGAGTCCCTGTTCGGGCGCCAATCTTGTTGGGTTGGTATGGTAGAGTGTTGCTAAGATTCTGTTTTACTAAGGGGACTCAAAGTACTGAGCTCGCTTAAGAGCTCACAAACAGACAGGACAGATATTTGCACTTGAACACCCCACACGTAATACCATAACTCGGTTAAATGAAACTCAGAATTCAACTTTCTTTAAATTTGGGAAATGCAACGACATTAAGAGAATTGAATTAGATTTTTTAAATTAAATTTTATGAAATGCTGCCTCGAATCCCGGAGGTGGTGAGCACGATTTTGTTTCCCGGCACCATGGATGTATGCCAAGACTTTGGCCTCAACTCGACGATTACCTCTGTCACACAGGCAGAGTAGAATAGAGGATACTGCAATTGCAGAAACAGAAATGACACACTGTTAATAATGGAAACTGAAAGCATGAACACACATATAATGAGTTTCCAATAATATTCTACAGGATTAAAATATATTGGTTAGTCACAGCTAACCAGAAATATTTATGCTACCATAATAGCATACAAAACCATTAATTCTCTACTGGTATTAAAGGAAAACAATTTATTCACAATAAATGAAGAATAAGCAAGACAAATACAGTACTGCATGTATTCCTTAAATTGTGGGCAACCACAAAAGTTGCAATGCTTATTACTGATTTGCAATTAATATGGTAAAACACTCTATTTAGAATAAAGGAACAATCTACGAGATAAATACAGTATTCATTCAAGTTTGGTTATCAAGAACTGTTTGCAATAAAAAAAGGGTGCAAAACCACCTTTTGAAGTATTTGCAACTTATAACTCAATACACTTTATCCCCAACATATGAAGAATTAGCAAGATAAATACAGTATGTGTTTATTAGATTGTGGTTAACAAGAAATACAGTGTTACCCCGGTTATTCGCGTTTCTTGGTTCGTGTCCTAACTCTATCGCGGATTTTTTTTGAATAAATTATTATTTTATTTTATTGGTATACGCAAAAATATTAAAATATTGAAATTTTTTTTTTTTCAATATTTTCATTTTTTTTTATTGGAAATGTAAATTTACGTTGCTTGCTGTTATTTATAATGCAAAGTATGTTTTTTTAACAGTGTAGTTAGGGTTTATGCAGTTTCTAAACGAAAAAAATAATTGTAAATGAGTATGTGTGTCATGTCATCATCACCTCATTCATCGAAATTTTATCTATCACTTTCATAAAAATTTACATTGCGTGCTGTTATTTATAATGTAAAGGGTGTTTTTTTAACAGTGCAGGGAGGGTTTATACAGTTCGTAAACGAAAAAATAATTGTAAATGAGTATGTGTGTCACGTCATCATCACCTAATTCACCGTAATTTTATCTATCACTTTCATGAAAATTTACGTTGCTTGCTGATATTTATAATGTAAAGGGTGTTTTTGTAACAGTGCAGGGAGGGTTTATACAGTTCGTAAACGAAAAAATAATTGTGATTACCTAATTGTGATTACCTAATTGTGTTTACGGGAAAGAGCCCAAAGCTCGTATCTTCCCGTCTCCTGATCGGTTCCATTTTATACTTAGTGATACTTATCATACCTGTCCTTAAAACTATGGATTGAGATAGCATTAACTACCTCCTCGCTTAGCCAATTCCAATTATCAACTACTCCTACACTGAAAAAGTATTTCCTTACATCCTGCAAAGAAGTTTTCTTGCGAAGCTTCAAACTATGACCTCTAGTTCTAGAGTCAGCCATATCAAAATATCGATCCCTATCCACTCTATCATAACCATGAAGGAATTTAAAGACTGTCACCATATCCCCCCTCATTCTTCTAGCTTCGAGTGATGGTAAGTAATTCCCTCAGCCTCTCATCATAACTGAGATTGCGTATTTCTGGCACCAGTTTCGTGGCATGTCTTTGAACTTTTTCAAGCTTAGCTATGTGCTTTTTCAAGTGCGGATTCCAAAAGGGGGCTGCATATTCGAGTTTTGGCCTCACATAGGTTACATAAATATTTCTGAACATTTCCTTGTCCATGTGCCTGAAGGCTACCCTTACATTTGATAAGAATGTATATGCTGCCCTTACTATGCCATTTATATGTATTTCTGGAGACAAATCTGCCAGTATGATTACTCCTAGATCTCTCTCATTTTCTGTCTCTTGAAGTTGTACTCCAGCCACCGAGTAGTCAAGCTTGGGCCTTCTTGCACTTGTACCCATTCTCATTACCTTACATTTTGAAGTATTGAATTTCATTAGCCACTTTTCTGACCACTCATGCAGATTATTTAGATCCTCCTGAAGTTCTCTACCATTGTTCTCGTTTTTTACTTTCTTCACAATCTTTGCATCATCTGCAAACATATTCATGAATGAATTTACAGACTCTGGTAGGTCATTTACATATACAAGGAACAAAAGTGGCCCTAAAACTGAACCCTGTGGAACTCCACTACTAACTCTTCTCCATTCAGACACTGAGTGTCTTACTCTAACCCTCTGTTCCCTTCCTTCTAAGTAAGTTTTTATCCATTCCAAAACATTTCCACCTATTCTAGCCATTGATTGCAGCTTCCTAATAAGTCTCCCATGTGGAACAGTGTCAAACGCTTTCTGGAAGTCTAGGAATATGCAATCTGCCCATCCCTCTCTTTCCTGTAAGATTCGGCTTACCTCATCATAAAATTCTAATAAGTTTGTTACTGTTGATCTACCTTCTCTGAAGCCATGTTGCCTCACTGACAAAAAGTTGAAGGATTCCAAGTGAAGAGAGATATGTTTCCTTAGTAGTTTCTCCATAACTTTGCAAACTATGCTGGTCAAGGAAACTGGTCTATAGTTCAGAGCCGTATCCCTCCTTCCCTTTTTGAAGATAGGTATCACATTTGCTTGTTTCCAGCATCTTGGAATCTCCCCCGACTCCAGTGACTCCTTAAATATGATACTTAGTGCCACTGATATTGAGTTTGCACATTTTTTAAGCACATGAGGGGATATGTCATCAGGACCTGTAGCTTTATGAACATCTAAATCCATCAGCGCTTTGCATACCTCTGTGGCTGTATTGTTGATGTTCTCTAATACCAGCCCTTGAGCTTCTATCACTGCAATCTGAGGGGGTGGGGTATTTTCTACTGTAAATACTGACTGAAACTCCTTGTTCAATTCTTTGCAGATCTCTTCATCCATCTCAGTGATGCTTCCATCCGCTCTCTTTAGCCTTAAAACCTGTTCTTTTACCTTAAATGAGTATGTATGTCACGTCATCATCATCACATTCACGGTAAGTTTTCCTGTCACTTTCATAAAATTTTACGTTGCTTGCTGTTATTTATAATGTAAAGGGTGTTTTTTTAACAGTGCAGGGAGGGTTTATACAGTACGTAAACGAAAAAATAATTGTAAATAAGTATGTATGTCACATCATCATCACCTCATTCACCGTAATTTTATCTATCACTTTCATAAAAATTTGCGTTGCTTGCTGTTATTTATAATGTAAAGGGTGTTTTTTAACAGTGCAGGGAGGGTTTATACAGTACGTAAACGAAAAAATAATTGTAAATGAGTATGTATGTCACGTCATCATCACATTCACGGTAAGTTTTCCTATCACTTTCATAAAAATTTATGTTGCTTGCTGTTATCTATAATGTTAAGGGTGTTTTCTTAACAGTGCAGGGAGGGTTTATACAGTACGTAAACGAAAAAATAATTGTAAATGAGTATGTATGTCACGTCATCATCACATTCACGGTAAGTTTTCCTATCACTTTCATATAAATTTACGCTTGCATGTTGTTATCTATGAAGTAAAGGGTGGTATGTTAACAGTACAGGGACAGTTTATACAGTGTAAACGTAAAAATATATTCAAATATCTATGTACATATAGGCTGATCCTCCTTCGCGGATTTCCTGGTTTGCGCCGGGTCCTGGAACCGAACTACCGCGATAAGTGAGGCAACACTGTATTTGCAAAGCCAACCGGGTAAAATTACCTTTTAATTATTTGCAATTTATATAGCAAATAGCTTTATTAACGAGTTTTTGACGTAAAACACTTTATTTACGATGATAGAAAAAGGTGAAATGAAATTAGAATTTATTAGGAAAAGGGATAGATTTTTACTGGCTCATAACCAGTCTTCAGAAGATAAGATTTTCGTTTATCACATTCAATAAAAAGAAACTTCTTAGCAATGTATATCAGCTGTAATTTCCAGGTTAAGGAATTAACTTTGGCAAGTGAGATTCCAGTTAGGTAATCTACAAAATTTCGTTTGTATGGGAATGGAGTCTGAGAAAAAATTCGTAAGATTTAGCCAGTAACGAAAGTTACTAATTCTCAAAAAAACAATTTGCTTGACCCACGAGCTTTACCATACACTATCCCTCACCTTGTTGTGCCAAATGAATTCCTGTGAAGATGCCACGTAAATAAGGTTTGAAATAAACTTAGACTGCTCAGGTGAGATGTTGCCTCTGCGGTGTTTGGGCGCCAAAAGAGAGCCCTTCATTGTCCCTCCTGGTGACGTCATCTGCAGGATATATTTCTAGAGCAGTAACTGGCTCCGATATCATTCAAGGACTTCTTTAGTGGTGGTCCCTGGCAGGCAATTATAGCAGAGATACAAGGGAGAGACAGTATTTTAGGTGCAACAAGTGGAAGCAAATAAAACAAAACGAGAATAATAATGGAAAGTTAGGTTACTGGTAAACAATCTATAGAACGTTCTTTGCTCGTAGGAGACGGAATTTAAGTACTCAAATAATAAAAAAGCTTCTGATATATATCTAGACAGGCTAATGACATACCAGCAAGGTCAAATTTATAACAAAATTATCAGCAAGAACAATTTTTATAATAAGAAAATTGTAAACAAAACGTATCTGGTGAGTTCACTGGAGAGGTGAAAAGTAGGAGCAGCCTTTCTATCGGGACTATACTTCTACACATACAAGAAGAGTAAATAAGTAGATTTAAAATTAGCTATAAGCTAAAATATAAATTGCAAATAGTTATAATCTGCAAAAGTCAAGAAGTGGGAATTATTTTTTTTTTAGTTAGAAAAATGACAGTTAAGTTACTAAATTACTAATAAGGCATCTAACAGCCTCTGGTGACTTTGAGCGAAACACTCTGTCACAGGTATATCTTGAACAGATGTCTGATAGCAGTGGTGTATAAAAGTTTCATATGTTACATTAGTCACATAATCACCTAAGTAGTGTGGCTTGTTTCATTCATGTGACAGATATCTTATTTGATGTTTTTCAATTTCATTGGGATCATTGGATACTTCAGTTTCATTGTGGTCATCACATGCTCCAGATTTAATCATTTTAGATTCAGGAATTTCAATGATATGAGATTCACTAGGCTTCTGCATCTGAACCATTTTCTTTTGACATTCCTTACTTTTCTTACATTTTGTGTAGAAGGAAAATATACTAGATATGCAGGACTCTCTGAATCATGTCCAACAAACACATCTTCTTTGCACTTTGGATCCAGATTTCCACCCTCACTGTCATGTACAAAACATCTTGTACCAAATATATTTATCTTGATTAAATTAGAACGTGTTCCAGTTAATAATTCTAAGGGAGTGACTCTAGTCCTATTATTGAAGCATCTGCTACGGATATTTACTGCCATTTTAACGGCTTAAGTCTGCATATATTTAGGCATCTTTGCTTCCAGCAGCAAACACCTTGCCATCGAATAAATAGTTCTATGATTCCTCTCCGCTGTGCTATCCTGATGTGGTGACCATGGTGATGAAAATTCCATCTTGAGTTTGTTGTTTATACACAGTTCTGAAGGTAAATTCAGTACCGTTGTCACACTTGATACTAAGGATATTTCCATAAGGTGAAGTTTCTTCAATAAATTTCTTCAGGGCATGAACTTCATCACTCTTTTCTTATGGGAAATAAAACTTGACAGCACCAGAGTAGTCTTCCACAAAATTTATACCATACTTATAATCCTCACTGGATACTGGAGTAATAGGACCAACTAGATCACAGTGTATTAGGAATAGATATTCTGTAGTGTGCTTCCTTGCATTTCTGCTGATATTATCTGTCATATTACTGAGCATGCAGGTTGCACATTCAAAATCTTGAAAATTCGTTGATTTCATGTCACCTCTTCTTCTTCCTCTATTTGCGTTCCCATTTTCACCTACAACACTTAAAATTTTTTATAGCACTTACATTGCAGTGACCTAAAATTCGGTGCCACTCTACCTATGTATGTTTTTGTGATATGCTTTTAATTGTGTGACATTAATTTTTACTTGAATTTTGAGAATTTCTCTTGATATAATACAATCTGTTTTTTTCAATTATGTCAAAAACTGTTCCATTTTTAGTAGTTAAAGTAATTCCTACTGGAATAAATGTGATAGTATTACCACTCTCTACACTTTTGTACACCGACAAAATGTCTTAAATGTACTGTGCATCACATAATGTCACTTGTCGCATTACACCATTTCCATCACAAACAACTTCTTGAACAGTTCCAATACCTTTTCCAGCATCTCTACTCTTATGTCCGTCAGCAAGCTGTAAACAGTGCGATTCTTTTCTGAATGATTCATCAAATGCAACACACATTGATCTTTGTTTTTCAATATGTGATGTACATCCAGAATCTACTAACATAAGATCATCATATATTTCCTTGACATGAATTTCATTACATACTGAATTAACATGGAGACTAAATTCATTTTCAGCAAATCCTACGTTAACACTGCTTGCTGAATTCACATTAGGCATAGGTTTAGGCCTAGCCTGATTCTAATTAAATCTTTTTGCGCTAAAGCATTCTTCAGTGTTGTGTGATGTACTTTTATGATACTCACAGTAATTTAGTTGAGAGTTTTTCTTATCTTTCCCAAGAAAACACAGAGATACAATATGGCCTATCTTCTAAAATATGAAACACTTAGGCATAACTTATTTTTTTTTTTTTACTCTTAGTAGCCATTACACTATCGTTCTTGGTTTAACAAGGCAATTTTTAATTCCTCATATTTATATGGTGGATGAGGCTGATTAGGTATGTCAACAAAATTTACAAACTTTTGAGGAAGACGATTCAGGACTACAGTTACAGTTAGAATATCACTTATTTTCTCACCTGCCTCTGTTAGGGTTGCAATAGTCTCATCTATTTGGGCAAAATAGGCTGATGCACTTCTGTCTTCCATTTTACAATTAATAAATATTCTCCTATATGTGTGAATTCTTTAACTGGTCTCATGTAAGTAGTATTTTCTCAATTCTTTCATGGCTTCAACACCATCATCTTTGGCTTTCCTTTCGACTAGGCCTAATGAAGTCCTATCTAAAATATATGGCCAAATAATCATATATACTCTGCTTTGCTGCATCTAAATCAAAGTCATTACTTCTCTGACTCTCATGCCTGTCAAAAGCTAGGTGCAGTTCTTTCAATCGCAATGCAGCCATGAAACTTTCCTCCCATATTTTGTAGTTGTTATTATCTCCATCAAAGGTTTTCAACAAGCTGCTGGGCCTAAAACCCATTGTTGAAAACTGTCCAGACATTATCATATATAATTGCCTTTGATATAAATTATATAAATGAGAACTTGTAGAACTTCATGTCTTATATTCTTTGGCACTTCTCAACAACTACAGAATCAAAACATTGGGGACTACAAGCCTAAATTCAAAACTGTAAATTCACAAATCTGACTATACAGTACACTAAAGCTGAATATCTTTATGAAATAAAATATTGCTAATTTTCTTTTACCTTATTCATAATAATAAATACTTTGTAAACATAATATGTAGAAAGGAATACGTAAAATATTTTAGGCATCAATGTTGTCATCTGCAGCTAGGTCTATGAATATACACTGATTAATTAAAGCAAAATCTTTCTTTTTCAGTGTACTTGACAATATTACAAGTAAATGCAGCTTTTATTAATAAATTCAACAAAGAAGACAATTTTTTTTCAGGTTCCTTCCAGCCAAAGGGGTGATAATGAAGGTAATGCTAAGAGGTCAGGGGATGCAGCCTCATTAAAACTGATTTACACAAATGGTAATAGGGTAGCTGTTAAAGCGGTAAAATTAGAGGATAGTATTCACAATAGTAAGGCTGATACAGTAGCAGTTGCAGAGACTAACTTAAGTGAGGACATAAACAGTGCCACAGTTTTTCCTAAGGGCTTTCGAATATTAAGGGTTGAAAGATCTGAGAAGACTGGTGGAGGGATAGCATAGCTTATAAGTGGTTTCTGGTTGAAGCAGTAAGTTTTTCTATAGAAAGTGAGTTAAAGGAATTATTTTTCTCTCATTTATACTGGTTCAGAGAGCATTATTATAATAACCATTGTATATAACCCACCAAGAATTTAAAAAAAAAAGGCTAGAGGTTTATGAGGAATTTCATGCAGGTACTTCTATGTCATAAACTCAGTTGTTAACATTACACAAGATATTAAGTGTAGAATTTTGATTATAGGAGATTTTATTCATAGAGTGATAGATTGGACTAATCTTGACCTGCACAGAGGGGAGGAATCATTTGAAGAGATGAGAGGCTGAGGGAATTAGACTTACCATCACTCGAAGCTAGAAGAGTGAGGGGGGATATGGTGACAGTCTTTAAATTCCTTCATGGCTATGATAGAGTGGATAGGGATCGATATTTTGATATGGCTGGCTCTAGAACTTCGTAAGAAAACTTCTTTGCAGGATGTAAGGAAATACTTTTTCAGTGTAAGAGTAGTTGATAATTGGAATTGGCTAAGCGAGGAGGTAGTTAATGCTATCTCAATCCATAGTTTTAAGGACAGGTATGATAAGCATCACTAAGTATAAAATGGAACCGATCAGGAGACGGGAAGATACGAGCTTTGGGCTCTTTCCCGTAAACACAATTAGGTAATCACAATTAGGTAATCACCTAGATTGTTTACAATGAAATTTTCAACAATGGAAACATTGGAAACAATGAGGGCCAGGGGTTGGGGATGAGCCATCACTGCTTGATTTAGCATTCGCATATAATGTGTTGGATACTGACAAACTTGAGAATGAACCATCCATTGGTAAAAGTGACCAGCGTGTGTTCTTGATGTAGTATATCTATGATGATGCTCTACCCCTATGTAGGTGCACATAAAGAGACACAAGCATTAACAATCCAAAAGGAGATTTCAACAAAATTAATTATCTTCTTGCAGTCATTGACTGGATGACCTTATTAACAATAATTCAGTACACGATATGTACATAATCTCTAGTAAGAAATATGGGAAGATACTTACTTGTTGCATACCTCCCGCCAAAATAAAAGTTAATCATGCCATAGAAAAATGGTTCAATAATGTAAGAGACTTAAGAAGTGCAGAGACAAATACAGCAATAGGCATAGGCGGAGAAAAGACATAAATGACTGGTAGACTTACAAAAGAGCTAGAAATTATTAGCAAAGTAAAATAAGAGAAGCAGAACAAGATTATAAAAGGGATTATACCAGGAAGGCTAAAGAATATTCCAAACTTTTCCGTTTGGAAGAATCATCGAGACGAGTGAAGAGATCTGCACGGAATAGAACATGGAATTCAGTCAGTATTTACTGAAGAAAATACCCCACCTCATCAGATTACAGAGATAAGAGATGATGGGCCAGTTATTGAGAGCACCATCTTTTCACTTACACAAGTTCTAATGATATATTCTCTTATGTGCTTAAGAAGTGCTCTAAGCCAATATCTGTGTCGCTATGCATCATATTTGTAAAGTCGCTGGAATACTGGAAGATTCAAAGATGGTGGAAGCAAGCGAACATGGTACTGTCTTCAAAAAAGGAAGAAGAGATTCTGCTCTAAGCTTTTTTCATTCGTTGATGTTCTCCCTTGAGGGTGAGCAGACCTTCCCTTTTTGGCCTGCAGGTGGGGGAAGATTTGTTGATTGAAGGTGGTAATAGCTCTTGAGGGTGAATGGGCTTTCCTATTTTGGCACGGAGGTGGGGTGAAATTTGCTTATTGTTGGTGGTATTTGCTCTTGAGGGCGAGCGGACTTTCCTGTTTTGGCCCGCAGGTGAGGTTGTGCAAAACTGTAAAGATAGTGGAAAACATAAGTGTTCAGTTGAGGATTATTAGTTTACATCAAGCAATTTGATGAATTCCTGTTTTGGTGGTGAAAGTGAGTAATTACATAGTCATCTTGGTGGAGGGTATTGACTGATGATATTCAGTAGAATGTTCATGCAGTTGTTTGTTGCTAGTCTGATTATGGAGCTAGCAACATGATGGGCATTTGGATTTTCGCTGGATGTAGCGGGTGGCACAAGTTTTCCGTCGAATTTCTGAAATGGAATTGCATTTGAAGCTATAGGCCTGTTTCCTTGACCAGCAAAGTTATGGAGAAACTACTAAGAAAACACATTTCTCTTCACTTGAAGCCCTTCAACTTTTTGTCAGTGAGAAAACATGGCTTCAGTAAAGGCAGATTATCAGTAACAAACTTATTAGAATTTCCTGATGAGGTAAGCCAGATCTTACAGGAGAGGGCTTGTTGTGACAGATTGTTTTGCTCCAAGTCACCAGAGGTCTTTTATGGATGACTTATTCTGTTTTCTTAGTAACTTTTAACTGTCTTTTCTTTTCTTACTAGAAAAAACCTCACTCCTTGCATTTTGCAGATTATGATTATTTGCAATTTATATATCAGTATATAGCTAATTTTAAATATATCATGTTTAATATTCTTAAGCGTGTAGAAAACATGATCCCAATATAAAAATCTCCCTCCTATATCTCTGCTTTCTGCTTTTTTTCTCATGTATGTGGGGGTGATGTTGATAAGTTTCTGTTTTACTAAGGGAATTCAGTTTCTGAACTCGGTAAGGAGTTCACACACATCCAAGTCTAATCATTACCTGCACACCCTCCGACTACCACTACTCGGTTAAATGAAGTTCAGAATTCAACTTTCTTTTATTTTGGAAATTAATGACACATTACAAAATTTTTAATTAATTTTGGAAAACTTGAATAAATTTAAAACTTTAAATTCATGGAATGTGTTATAACCTCAAGGGAAAACATATGCACATATAATAAATAGTCTAGCTTAGATATATCCAACTTACCAAATTACCATATGATACTGTAGAGTAGATGGTTAGGTACTGGCGAATAGATTAGATACAGATTTACACGGAAATAACAAATAACAACAAATTCCTAGACACCAAGGTTAGTAAATAGTACATATAGATAGGGCCTATTAAACAAAATCAGAGAAATAACTTTCCTTAAATGTAATAGATTTTCAAGACCAGGAAATCCAATAACACATCAGTAACGCACAGTTACACACAAAACTCTGAATGTGTAAAACGAGGTTCTAAGATATCATAGTTCTTCTTCTTGTACAATACTGTAGTTATCTACTTAGGTATATATAGTATATATTGTTAAATACATTTAAACATGGGTATTAACAAACTGAATTATTATTATTATTATTATTATTATTATTATGAATATTATTATTATTATTATTATTATTATTATTATTATTATTATTATTATTATTATTATTATTATTATTATTATTATTATTATTATTATTATTATAAGGAAAACTAAAACATTTACTGGAAAGAAACAACTCGTTTACTTCCTAAGTTCATACACCTCTCCCTTACAAGTCAAGACGCACAGGAGCACGTGATACTCTGCTAGATCTACATACTACTGGAGACTTGGGTACTGGAGGTGTACTAGGTTCCACCACCAATTTCTCAGGACTAGGAGAGGCACTTGATACTCTCTCAGGGCTAGGTGGATCACCTTTCCAAATCTGATCTTGATGACGCTTCATCACATGTCCTACTTTTGTAGATAACTTATAAGATAAAGGACCTGTTTTAGATTTAGCAAAAGTGGAAGTCCACTTATCTCCATGATCATAATTATTTATCATGACTGGATAATCTGGAGATAGTTCCAATGATCTATAAGACTTAGGGTCATATAATCGCTTCTGATTCTGCTGCTGCTGTAGCACACTCTGCTGAATAGTTTCTCAAGGTCTTAGTAAATATAAAACAGAATCTATTCGACGACCAAGTAATAACTCAGGAGCTGACAAACTGGTTGTAGTGTGAGGAGTTGGCCTATGCTTGAATAAAATGTGGTCAAGGGTAACACTCACTTCCTCCCCCTTAGCATGAAGCAAAGCGGACTTGAAAGTACGCACCATGTTTTCTGCCAGCCCATTTGTAGAGGGATGAAAAGGTGCAGAATGTACATGACAAATTCCATTCAGCTCAATAAAACTCTGAAGCTCACTGCTAGTGAAGCAGCTAGCATTATCACTCGCCAGCACAACTGGCAGGCCCCACTTAGCAAAACATGAACTCAGTAGGTTTATAGTAGCAGTAGAAGTTATAGTATTACTCGGGAATATCTCTGCCCACTTAGAATGTGCATCAACAGTTATCAAGTAATGAGCGCCATGAATTGGACCAGCATAGTACCCATGAATGCAATGCCATGGAACCGATGGCCATTTCCAAGGGTGAAGAGGTCTCTTCTTAGGAAAACTAATATTTCATAGACATGTAGGACAGTTCTTTACTAAAGATTCTATCTCACCATATAACCCTAGCCACCACAAATAGGCCCTAGCCAACTCTTCCATTTTAGATACACCCATGTGCTCAGCATGTAACTCCCTAAATAAAATTTCTGTAGCTCTAGCGTACATAACAACTCTATGTCCCCATAGGATACAATTACACTGAGTCAACAACTCCATCAACCAATTCTTAAATGGCATAAGTTCACTCTCTACTTTGTCAGGCCAGTCATTATAACAATACTGCATTACTCTGGACAACACAGGGTCACACTTAGTCCATGTAGATATTTGTTTGGCAGTCACACGTGTACTATTTATAAAGTCAACAGTATCAATCCATTCAGCGGGTATAGGAACACTCTCATTCATGCAGGTTAAAGGTCATCTACTCAGTGCATCAGCACTACTTAAAAACTTCCCAGAGCAATGTACCAAGTTGAACCGATATGCATGCAAAATTAACACCCATCTCTGTATTTTTCCCAAAGCCATGGTAAGGATACATTTATTAGCTTGAAATAAACCAAGTAGGGGCTTATGATCTGTGACTAGCTTAAACTCTTGCCCCCATAAATAGAAATGAAATCTCTTAACCGCGAAAACTGAAGCCGATGCTTCTCGTTCAAGCTGAGAATAATGTCGATCAGTTTCAGTTAGAGTCCTCGAGACAAAATATACAGGTCTCTCTTCCACAGAAATACGTAAAGATTTAATCCAATCACGACCAAGTAGGGTAGGTCTATTTTCATCCACCACGATCAATGGCACCTCATTTGCGTTAGATTTCTCGTCTAATGACTCTGATGCAGTTGCCTCACCACAGACAGGAATATGTATGCCACATACTTCTTTAGTATAGCATTAGAAAATTTTAAATTGGAAAAATTAGAAAATGTTTGCTCAATAACCGATTTTGACATAGCAGTCCTGGCAGCACCAGTATCTAGCTCAAAAGGAACTTTAACACCGTCAACATTGACTACTACTGTATAAGGACTTATACTGTGAGTCCCTTCATAGGAAAAGACATATTCTGCATTAGCTCTGATACCACCAGTACTAGGCTGAGAAGTATCACTGACATTTGCCTCTGTTTGTTCCGAGACTGCGGAAATCTGCTTTTCTTTGGTGAAACACACCCTGGCTATGTGTCCAACTCTTTTACACTTATGACATTCTGCTTTTTTAAAAGGGCAGTCCCACCTCCAGTGTTCCTTACCACATCCTGAACATGGCTTATTAGGTTTAATATAAGAATTAATCTTACTAGATTGATTAGGAGTACTGAATTTCTTTCCTTTCTGATTATTGGGTCTAGAATTACCAAAATTAGTAGTTCCCGTATTTTGTGATTTACTCTTAATACTACATACAGACTGGGCATTACTGGAAGAACCAACAAAAGCTTAAACATCCTGCACCACAGGTCCTCTACCCAAAGCTATTTCAACAGCAGTAGTAAATATCAGGTCCTTTGTAGTTAATAAAGCTCTCTGATATGCTTTGTCCCTTAACCCCATTACAAAATGCATTTCATCTAAATTAGAACCAAAGTCACAAGTCCCAGTACAAGCTTTAATACCTGCCACATAATTGGATATACTCTCAGCTGCTTCCTGCTTTCGACTATAAAACTTAATTCTCTCATAAATGACCACGACCTGAGGGCAAAAATGCGATTTCAGTGCTGTAACCAATTCATCATAAGTGCAGTCTTATGGTTTCTTAGGAGAAACTAGGTCCTTGATTACACTAAAGGTGTTTGGACCCATTAAGGTTAAAAAAGTGCAGTCTTTCTTCTCGTTTTTAGCTTTGCCTTAAAAAACATTTCCACTCTAGTATAATTACTTTCATATCCTCATCCGCTTCTTCAACCTCATCAATACTTCCTATAGCTGCCATACTGGCTTACCAAAATTCATAAAATAGCAAAAACTAAAAAAATAATAATAATAATACAAATCAATGTTGCTCAATTTCGCTAGAAAATTACGAGAGTTCAGTCTTGAAATACATAGGCTTTGATGAACATCCCGAGATGCAAACAAAACTGTGAATAGGCCTAGGCTAATAGGTAAATGTCTTGGCCTACCTTTAGGATACAGTAGATTATCATAGGAAATGTGTAGGACAGGCTAACGACTATCTAATCCTCGTAGCCAAATATATGTTAAAATCCCAAAGGAAAACATATGTAATTAAACATCTCATAAATAAACAGCCTAGCTTCGAAACATTCAACTTACAAAATTACCATATGGTACCATAGAGTAAATGGTTAGGTGCAGACAAATAGGTTAGGTGCAGATGTACGCAGAAAAACCAAAATAACAACATATTTCATGACACCGAGGTTAATAAATATTATTACATATGAATAAGACCTATTAAATAAAACCAGAGAAATATCTTCCCTTAAATATAGTAGATATTCAAGATTGGATATCCAATAATACATCAGTAACACAAGCACCCAATTCCAACCGTGTAAAGCGAGGTTCTAAGAAATCATATTTCTACTTCTTCTTCTTACAGTTTCTTAATTGTGACAGAGTGTTTCGCTCAAAGTCACCAGAGGCTGTTAGATGCCTTATTAGTTAAGTTAGTAACTTAATTGTCATTTTTCTAACTAAAAATAATTCCCACTTCTTGACTTTTGCAGATTATGATTATTTGCAATTTATATCTTAGCTTGTAGCTAATTTCAAATATACCTCATTTACTATTCTTGTACGTGTAGAAGCATAGTCCCGATATAAAGGCTGCTCCTACCATTCCATCTTTTAGGTGAGCCTATCATATACGTTTTCTTTACAATTTTCTTATGATAAAATAGCTCTGGCTAATAAATTATTATAAAAATTGTTCTTGCTGATAAATTTGTTATAAATTTGACCTTGCTGTTATATCATTATCCTGTCTAGATATATTTCAGTTGCTTCTTTATTATTTGAGTACTTAAATTCCGTCTCCTACAACGCAAAGAATGTTCTAGAGATTGTTTACCAGTAACCTAACTTTCCATTATTTTTCTCATTTTATTTTATTTGCTTCCACTTGTTGCACCTAAAATACTGTCTCTCCCTTGCATCTCTGCTATAATTGCCTGCCAGGGACCACCACTAAAGTAACCCTTAAATGATATAAGAGCCAGTTACAGCTCTGGAAATATATCCGACAGATGACGTCACCAGGAGGGAGATTGAAGCGTCCTCATATGGCGGCCAAACATCCCAGAGGCAGCATCTCGCCTCAGCAGTCAAGTTTATTTCAAACCTTATTTACATGGCATCTTCACAGGAATTCATCTTGCACAAACAAGGTGAGGGATAGTGTATGGTAAAGCTCGTGTGTCAAGCAAATTGTTTTTTCGAGAATTAGTTACATTCGTTACTGGCTAAATCCTACGAATTTTTTTTCTCAGATTCCATTCCCATACAAATGAATTTTTGTAGATTTCCTAACTGGAATCTCACTTGCCAAAGTTAATTCCTTAACCTGGAAATTACAGCTGATATACATTGCTAAGAAGTTTCCTTTCATTGAATGAGATAAACGAAAATCTCATCCTCTGAAGACTGGCTATGAGCCTGTAAAAATCTATCCCTTCTCCTAATAAATTCTAATTTCATTTCACCTCTTTCTATCATCGTAAATAAAGTGTTTTACGTCAAAAAACTCGTCAATAAAGCTATTTGCTATATAAATTGCAAATAATTAATCATTTAACTAAAGTGTTAAACTGCAAATAATTAAAAGGTAATTTTACCCTGTTGGCTTTGCAAATATTTCGTGTTAACCACAATCTAATGAAGGCATACTGTATTTATCTTGCTGATTCTTTATATGTTGGGGATAAAGTGTATTGAGTTATAAGTTGCAAATATTTCAAAAGGTGGTTTTGCCCCTCGTTTTTCATTGCAAACAGTTCTTGATAACTAAAAGTGAATGAATACAGTATTTATCTCGTAGATTCTTCCTTTATCGCAAATAGAGTGTTTTACCATATTAATTGCAAATCAGTAATAAACATGCAACTTTTGTGGTTGCCCACAATTTAAGGAATACATACAATACTGTATTTGTCTTGCTTATTCTTAATTTATTGTGAATAAATTTTTTTCCTTTAATACCAGCAAAGAATTGATGGTTTTGTATGCTATTATGGTAGCATAAATATTTCTGGTTAGCTGTGACTAACCAATATATTTTCATCCAGTAGAATAATATTTGAAACTCATTATATGTGTGTTCATGCTTTCAGGTTCCCATTATTAACAGTGTGTCGTTTCTGTTTCTGCAATTGCAGTGTCCTCTATTCTTCTCTGCCTGTGTGACAGAGGTAATCGTCGAGTTGAGGCCAAAGTCTTGGCATACATCTGTGGTGCCGGGAAACGAAATTGTACTCACCACCTCCGGGATTCGAGGCAGCATTTCATAAAATATAAATTAAAAAATTTAATTCAATTCTTTTAATGTCATTGCATTGCCAAAATTAAAAGAAAGTCGAATTCTGAGTTTCATTTAACTGAGTAGTGGTATACGGGTGGGGTGTTCAAGTACAAATATCTGTCCTGTCTTTTTGTGAGCTCTTAACCAAGCTCAGTACTTTGAGTCCCCTTAGTAAAACAGAATCTTAACAACTCTCCATTCCCCCAACATTAATAAATAAAAAAAAAGAGGTACAATACAACATCTATCTATTTAGGTATATATAATATAAAATGTTAAACACATTTAAGCAAGTATTAACTAACTGAAGTATTATTTTTATTTCCATCATTATAATTATTATTATAATAGGAAAAGTAAAATTTTTATTGTAAAGAAACAACTTGTTTACTTTCCAAGTTACTACAGAATGCAACCCTGAATCCCGGAGGTGGGGGGCATGATATCGATTCCCGGCACCACAGACGGATGCCATGACTGTGATTACCTAATTGTGATTACCTAATTGTGTTTGCAGGAAAGAACCCAAAGCTCGTATCTTCCCGTCTCCTGATCGGTTCCATTTTATACTTAGTGATACTTATCATACCTGTCCTTAAAACTATGGATTGAGATAGCATTAACTACCTCCTCTCTTAGCGAATTCCAATTATCAACTATTCTTACACTGAAAAAGTATTTCCTTACAGCCTGCAAAGAAGTTTTCTTACGAAGCTTCAAACTATGACCTCTAGTTCTAGAGCCAGCCATATCAAAATATCGATCCCTATCCACTCTATCATAACCATGAAGGAATTTAAAGACTGTCACCATATCCCCCATCAATCTTCTAGCTTCAAGTAATGGTAAGTCTAATTCCCTCAGCCCCTCATCATAACTGAGATTGCGTATTTCTGGCACCAGTTTCGTGGCATGTCTTTGAATTTTTTCAAGCTTAGCTATGTGCTTTTTCAAGTGTGGATTCCAAAAGGGGGCTGCATATTCGAGTTTTGGCCTCACATAGGTTACATAAATATTTCTGAACATTTCCTTGTCCATGTGCCTGAAGGCTACCCTTACATTTGATAAGAGTGCATATGCTGCCCTTCCTATGCCATTTATATGTATTTCTGGAGACAAATCTTCCAGTATGTTTACTCCTAGATCTCTCTCATTTTCTGTCTCTTGAAGTTGTACTCCAGCCACCGAGTAGTCAAGCTTTGGCCTTCTTGCACTTGTACCCATTCTCATTACCTTACATATTGAAGTATTAAATTTCATTAGCCACTTTTCAGACCACTCATGCAGATTATTTAGATCCTCCTGAAGTTCTCGTTTTTTACTTTCTTCACAATCTTTGCATCGTCTGCAAACATATTCACGAATGAATTTACAGACTCTGGTAGGTCATTTACATATACAAGGAACAAAAGTGGCCCTAAAACTGAACCCTGTGGAACTCCACTACTAACTCTTCTCCATTCAGACACTGAGTGTCTTACTCTAACCCTCTGTTCCCTTCCTCCTAAGTAAGTTTTTATCCATTCCAAAACATTTCCACCTATTCTAGCCATTGACTGCAGCTTCCTAATAAGTCTCCCATGTGGAACAGTGTCAAACGCTTTCTGGAAGTCTAGGAATATGCAATCTGCCCAGCCCTCTCTTTCCTGTAAGATTCGGCTTACCTCATCATAAAATTCTAATAAGTTTGTTACTGTTGATCTACCTTCTCTGAAGCCATGTTGCCTCACTGACAAAAAGTTGAAAGATTCCAAGTGAAGAGAGATATGATTCCTTAGTAGTTTCTCCATAACTTTGCAAACTGTGCTGGTCAAGGAAACTGGTCTATAGTTCAGAGCCGTATCCCTCCTTCCCTTTTTGAAGATAGGTATCACATTTGCTTGCTTCCAGCATCTTGGAATCTCCCCCGACTCCAGTGACTTTTTAAATATGATACTTAGTGCCACTGATATTGAGTTTGCGCATTTTTTAAGCACATGAGGGGATATATCATCAGGACCTGTAGCTTTATGAACATTTAAATCCATCAGCGCTTTGCATACCTCTGTGGCTGTAAGGTTGATGTTCTCTGATACCGGCCCTTGAGCTTCTATCTCTGCAATCTGAGGGGGTGGGGTATTTTCTACTGTAAATACTGACTGAAACTCCTTGTTCAATTCTTTGCAGATCTCTTCATCCATCTCAGTGATGCTTCCATCCGCTCTCTTTAGCCTTAAAACCTGTTCTTTTACCTTCAGTTTTCCTCTGATAAAGCTGTGGAAAAGCTTGGGATTTTCTTTAGCCTTCCTGGTGATGTCCCTCTCATAGTCTCTCTCTGCCTCTCTCCTTTTACTTAGGTAGTCATTTCTTGCTGTTTTGTAGGTTTGCCAGGCATTTATGTTTTTTCTCCTCCTATTCCTTTTCCAGCATTTGTCTCTCCACTCCTTAGCTCTTTTACACCCATTATCGAACCATTTCTCTCTGGCATAAATTACACCTACTTTGGTGACAGGTATGCAGCAATCTACTATCTTCCCATATTTCTCACAAAAGATGTCATACATTTCTTGCACAGATTTGTTGTAAAATAAGGTTTTCTAGTCAATAACTGCAAAAAGCTCATTCATTTTGATGTATGTGACAGAGTGTTTTGCTCAAAGTCACCAGAGGCTGTTAGATGCCTTATTAAGTAATTTAGTAACTTAACTGTCATTTTTCTAACTAAAAAAATAATTCCCACTTCATGACTTTTGCAGATTATGATTATTTGCAATTTATATTTTAGCTTATAGCTAATTTTAAATATACCTTATTTACTCTTCTTGTACATGTAGAAGTATAGTACCGATATAAAGGCTGCTCCTATTTTCCATCTCTTCTGTAAACTCACCAGATACGTTTTGTTTACAATTTTCTTATTATAAAACTTGTTCTTGCTGATGATTTTGTTATAAATTTGACCTTGCTGCTATGTCATTAGCCTGTCTAGATATATCAGTAGCTTCTTTATTATTTGAGTACTCAAATTCAGTCTCCTACGAGCCAAGAACGTTTTAGAGATTGTTTACCAGTAACCTAACTTTTCATTATTATTCTCGTTTTATTTTATTTGCTTCCACTTGTTGCACCTAAAAATACTGTCTCTCCCTTGCATCTCTGCTATAATTGCCTGCCAGGGACCACCACTAAAATAGTCCTTAAATGATATCAGAGCAAGTTACTGCTCTAGAAATGTATCCTACAGATGAACTCACCAGGAGGGACAGTGAGGCGTTCTCTTTTGGCGCCCAAACTTCCAAGAGGCAACATCTCGCCTGAGCAGTCTAAGTTTATTTCAAACCTTGTTTACGTGGCATCTTCACAGGAATTCATCTGGTACAACAAGAGACCAGTGATTACCTAATTGTGATTACCTAATTGTGTTTACGGGAAAGAGCCCAAAGCTCGTATCTTATCGTCTCCTGATCGTTTCCATTTTATACTTAGTGATACTTATCATACCTGTCCTTAAAACTATGGATTGAGATAGCATTAACTACCTACTCGCTTAGCGAATTCCAATTATCAACTACTCTTACACTGAAAAAGTATTTCCTTACATCCTGCAAAGAAGTTTTCTTACGAAGCTTCAAACTGTGACCTCTAGTTCTAGAGCCAGCCATATCAAAATATCGATCCCTATCCACTCTATCAGGTAATCATCGAGTTGAGGCCAAAGTCTTGGCACACGTCCTTGGTGCCGGGAAACGAAATCGTCCTTACCACCTCCGGGATTCGAGGCAGCATTTCATAAGCTTTAATTTGAGAAATTTAATTCAATTCTTTTAATGTCATTGCATTTCCAAAATTAAAAGAAAGTTGAATTCTGAGTTTCATTTAACCGACTAATGGTAAAAGAGATGGGGTGTTCAAGTACAAATATCTGTCCTGTCTGTTTGTGAGCTCTTAACCGACCTCAGTACTATGAGTCCCCTTAGTAAAACAGAATCTTAACAACACTCAACCATCCCAACCTCCAACAAGATTGGCGCCCGAACAGGGACCCGAACAGACAGACTGATGTTATAAATTTATTTTTATTTTGCTTTTTAACATTGCACATGAAACCCGATTACCATTGGCACGATTATTGAAATGAATGAATCTTAGGCTGCACACGAAAATTTTCGCGCTAGAGACGTTGCGGATAAGAAATTTTTTTTTAATTTTCAATGTTAATTATGGTAACTAATATTTTCTTGTTTCCCATGTGGTAAACAATATTTCAGGAAATCTACATGAGATTATATGGTAGCAGACTTTAGAAATTTTGCATGACGAGAAGACGTGTTATTTATAATTTCATTTATTTGCGTGATAAGATTTAGTTTTAAAGCATTCGTGTTGTATATATCCATTAAAGGGTGATACTTGTTAGGAATTGTTTATATTTCCTTGGGATTTAGGAATTGGGAGAAAGCATATTCAGTATTTTGCTTATAATTGTGTTTTATATTCAAGCATTGACTGCTCGTAGATTTGGAAGAAAAACTGTGGTGTCATTTATCGAGCCTAGGCTAAGCATTTCATGTGTATGAGTTGTTACTTGAAAATAAATTTTCTCATTACTAGTAGATATGTGTAATCTGGCTGCCTAGTAAGCTGTTAGCTTATCGTTGGTGTATTTTGCATAGGATCTTTGCCGTTTTGGCAACACTCCAAAATTTTACTTACAACATTTTATTTGTGGGTACTGCCATATACGCGCTCATACGCAGGCTCGACCGCTATTCTGTACTTGTTCGTATTACTCACGACATTTTATTTGTAGTTTTTTTTAACCTAATTGTGTTTACGGGAAAGAGCCCAAAGCTCGTATCTTCCCGTCTCCTGATCGGTTCCATTTTATACTTAGTGATACTTATCATACCTGTCCTTAAAACTATGGATTGAGATAGCATTAACTACCTCCTCGCTTAGCCAATTCCAATTATCAACTACTCTTACACTGAAAAAGTATTTCCTTACATCCTGCAAAGAAGTTTTCTTACGAAGCTTCAAACCATGACCTCTAGTTCTAGAGCCAGCCATATCAAAATATTGATCCCTATCCACTCTATCATAACCATGAAGGAATTTAAAGACTGTCACCATATCCCCCCTCACTCTTCTAGCTTCGAGTGATGGTAAGTCTAATTCCCTCAGCCTCTCATCATAACTGAGATTGCGTATTTCTGGCACCAGTTTCGTGGCATGTCTTTGAACTTTTTCAAGCTTAGCTATGTGCTTTTTCAAGTGCAGATTCCAAAAGGGGGCTGCAAATTCGAGTTTTGGCCTCACATAGGTTACATAAATATTTCTGAACATTTCCTTGTCCATGTGCCTGAAGGCTACCCTTACATTTGATAAGAATGCATATGCTGCCCTTACTATGCCATTTATATGTATTTCTGGAGACAAATCTTCCAGTATGTTTACTCCTAGATCTCTCTCATTTTCTGTCTCTTGAAGTTGTACTCCAGCCACCGAGTAGTCAAGCTTGGGCCTTCTTGCACTTGTACCCATTCTCATTACCTTACATTTTGAAGTATTGAATTTCATTAGCCACTTTTCTGACCACTCATGCAGATTATTTAGATCCTCCTGAAATTCTCTACCATTGTTCTCGTTTTTTACTTTCTTCACAATCTTTGCATCATCTGCAAACATATTCATGAATGAATTTACAGACTCTGGTAGGTCATTTACATATACAAGGAACAAAAGTGGCCCTAAAACTGAACCATGTGGAACTCCACTACTAACTCTTCTCCATTCAGACACTGAGTGTCTTACTCTAACTCTCTGTTCCCTTCCTTCTAAGTAAGTTTTTATCCATTCCAAAACATTCCCACCTATTCTAGCCATTGATTGCAGCTTCCTAATAAGTCTCCCATGTGGAACAGTGTCAAACGCTTTCTGGAAGTCTAGGAATATGCAATCTGCCCAGCCCTCTCTTTCCTGTAAGATTTGGCTTACCTCATCATAAAATTCTAATAAGTTTGTTACTGTTGATCTACCTTCTCTGAAGCCATGTTGCCTCACTGACAAAAAGTTGAAGGATTCCAAGTGAAGAGAGATATGTTTCCTTAGTAGTTTCTCCATAACTTTGCAAACTATGCTGGTCCAGGAAACTGGTCTATAGTTCAGAGCCGTATCCCTCCTTCCCTTTTTGAAGATAGGTATCACATTTGCTTGTTTCCAGCATCTTGGAATCTCCCCCGACTCCAGTGACTCCTTAAATATGAAACTTAGTGCCACTGATATTGTGTTTGCGCATTGTTTAAGCACATGAAGGGATATGTCATCAGGACCTGTAGCTTTATGAACATCTAAATCCATCAGCGCTTTGCATACCTCTGTGGCTGTAAAGTTGATGTTCTCTAATACCGGCCCATGAGCTTCTATCACTCCAATCTGAGGGGGTGGGGTATTTTCTACTGTAAATACTGACTGAAACTCCTTGTTCAATTCTTTGCAGATCTCTTCGTCCGTCTCAGTGATGCTTCCATCCGCTCTCTTTAGCCTTAAAACCTGTTCTTTTACCTTCAGTTTTCCTCTGATAAAGCTGTGGAAAAGCTTGGGATTTTCTTTAGCCTTCCTGGTGATGTCCCTCTCATAGTCTCTCTCTGCCTCTCTCCTTTTACTTAGGTAGTCATTTCTTGCTCTTTTGAAGGTTTGCCAGGCATTTATGTTTTTTCTCCTCCTATACCTTTTCCAGCATTTGCCTCTCCACTCCTTAGCTCTTTTACACCCATTATCGAACCATTTCTCTCTGGCATGAATTACACCTACTTTGGTGACAGGTATGCAGCAATCTACTATCTTCCCATATTTCTCACAAAAGATGTCATACATTTCTTGTACAGATTTGTTGTAAAATAAGGTTCTCCAGTCAATAACTGCAAAAAGCTCATTCATTTTGATGTAATCTCCTTTCGGATAGTTCCTCCTCATGTCCTCAGTGCCTCTACTCTCAGGAAGAATATCTTCAATGATATACTCCATCAACAACACACAGTGGTCACTCTTTCCAATTGGTGGTTCATACTCAATTTTTTCAATATTCAACACATTATCTGTGAACACTAGATCAAGTAGTGATGGCTCATCTCCACCCTTGGCCCATGTTGGTTCCATTACATGTTGGTGTAGGAAATTCCCTTGTACGCAATCTAGGAATCTTGCCCCGAATGAGTCCTCACCACTGTGTGGGTCAAGATTTATCCAATCTATCTCTTTATGATTAAAGTCTCCCATAATCAAAATCCTACATTTTTTTTCCCGTGCCATGTTAACAACTGAGTTTATGACTTCAATAGTACCTATATGACTTTCCTCATAAACTTCAAGCCTATTTTGGTTACTTGGTGGGTTGTATGCAACAAATATTATAATGCTCTCTGACCCAGTATTTATGCGAGCAACAAGAAATTCCTTGAACTCACTTTCTATAGCCAAGTTTATTTCTTCAACTTGAATCCTTTCACTTATGAGCAGTACTATCCCTCCACCTGTCCTCTCAGATCTTTCAACCCTTAGTATTCTGAAACCCTTAGGAAAAATTGTGACACTGTTTATGTCCTCACTCAACTTAGTCTCTGTAATTGCTACTATATCTGCCTTACTGTTGTGAATCCTATCTTTTAATTCTACTGCCTTACCAGCTAATCCATCAGCATTTGTGTATAACAATCTTAATGAGGCCCCATCCCCTGATCTTCTGTCATTATCTTCTTTATCTCCCCTTTGTCTGGAAGAACTCTTTAATGAAAATTTTTCTTCTCTTCTTCATTTCTTTCATCATTTAACCTTCTTGCCTCTTGCAACAAGTTTTTGATCTTTCCCATCTCTTCCTGTATTCTGTATTGTCTAATGAACACTTCTTTGAATTCTTGAAGGTCTTTTAGACTTTTTTTTCTCAACAATATTTCCCTACATGTTTCCCCTCTCTCAAAGGTTACTTTTGTTGGTCTGGGCTTTCCTTCCCTCGAATATTTACCTAGTTGGTGTATGTTTACAATATCCTCAGGACCACATACTACTCCAAGCTTTCTTATCAGGTCTACAACCCTAGCTTTATTTTCTTCAAGTCTCCCCTGCCATGTTGGCTCCTGGGACTCGCTTATGCCTGAGATTACCACTGTCTTCTCCTTATCAAGTGCCTGTCTGATGAGTGGGTTTGCCCTTTCCATCACAACGTCTTTCATTTTTTTTATTACTGTCTCTTTATAGTCAACTGTTTGTATGTTTTCCAGTGCCACCACCTTTACAGCCTCTTTTACTGCCACATTCCCCTTTAGTGCATCAGCAAAGGAAGTTTTCATGGCATCATTTTCCATATTCAGCTCCTGGAACTCTTTTCTGAACTGTTCAATGTTTTCTTTAATCTGGACATTCCAAGCAGCAATCTCGTCTCTCTCAGAAGAGAGCAGTGAACTAACATCTAATTCCTTTAGGTTGTCATTCAGCTGTTTGTTTTTATCTTCTTGTTTAGAAAGTCTAGATTCTAGTTGACTCTCTTCCCCTTCCAGCTTCTTTATTCTTTTTTCTAGTTCCTTTCTCTCCTGCCCTTGTGCTTTATTTGCTTCCTCCAAAGATCTTTTTTGCTCTCTGAGTGTTTCATTCTCTTTCATTTCTCCGTCCATATTCTGAATTTTATCATCGAGGCTTATAACCATTTCCTCTAAATTCTTGATTTTCTGTTTGAGTCTCCTGATGGCTACCCCTCTTACCGACCCATGGATGGGAGAGGTTTGGGACAGAGATGGCATCATTTTTATGTTCTCCCTCTCACAGAATATAGAAAGAAGACGAGAAAGAGGAAAAAAAAAGAAAAACTTTTAATTAAGCTTCACACCGAATTTTTATATCTCCATATAAGTGCTATTTAGTGACTCAGTTTATCTCTTTTCTGGTAACACACATCTTAACTTAAAAACTTGACCATGGTAGTTTAAGGATAAAAAGAAAAAGAAAAAAAAATGCAACAAAACAAAAGTCAAACCTGAAGGAAAAATTCGAACCTGTGTCTGAGGTGGCACCCACCTGTTTCTGCTGTATATTCTTCCTAACTGATAAACTCACTTGCTAACCAAGGTATGTTATCACAAGATTAGACTTTACATTTAACTCAATATATGCGCTCATACGCAGGCACGACCTCTATACTGTACTTGTTTGTACTCTCAGGCACTGGGTGCTAGTCGGTAAAATTCATTGTTGCTCATTCCTTTCATTTGCACCATAACTACAGGTACTGCCACGTATTGCTGTTAAGCAGGCATGACTGCCATCCTGTATTACCAGTGTTTCTTGCACTGTTTTGCAACATTTTGTTGCTGTTGCACTTGATTGTGTTGCTCATTCCTTTCATTTGCACGATAACCGCAGGTACTGCCACATATTGCTGTTAAGCAGGCACGACTGCCATTCTGTATTACCAGTGTTTCATGCACTGTTTTGCAACATTTTGTTGCTGTTGCACTTGATTGTGTTGCTCATTACTTTCATTTGCACCATAGCCGCAGGTACTGCCACGAATTGCTGCTAAGCAGGCACGACTGCCATTCTATATTACCAGTGTTTCATGCACTGTTTTGCAACATTTTGCTGCTGCTGCACTTGATTGTATTTTAAGTCACTTTTATGGTGAGGTTTTGAGATCACTTTTACGTTTAAGTTTGAACTGTGGTGTTGAATTTTTTTCCCTCCTTGGTGTTGTGTGGTTCCTTCATTTTTTTTCCTGTATTGTAGAGATTTGTTTTTTTTTTGTGGTTGTTTTGGCACTTTGTTATTGACTGTTTAGGAAACCACCATGGAAACCAAGCAGTCACAGGAAAAAAATATGGAAACCATCGAAACATTCGATGAGGAGCGTTACCTGGACATGATGATTGCTAGGGGTGAGAGATACGGTCTTTCCCCAGGGCAGAAGCTCTTCGAATGGGCTCACGAGAAGATGGTTGAACGCTGAGATAAGCTGGAGAAGAGAGCAAGTGATGAGGCACAAGCACAACGTGAGGAGGCACAAGCACAACGTGATCATGAGCTTGCGCTTGCTCGGCTTCAAGCGGGATTCCCAGACAGTAGTCCTTTATCCGGAAATAGAGATTATAGGAACGGGAAGCACAAGAGCCCCTCGCAGAACTTCAATCGTCCAGCTCATCCTCCTCACACTCCTAAGCCTTATTACGGCCATCACCCACACTCAAGAAGGATGAACCGGTAAGACCTAAGCCTCAGCAGTTCAGAGGCAAAGGCCATTACTCTGCTCCACCTTCCCAGGGTTTTCAGCCAAACTCCAAGAGCCACCACGCTCCCTCACACAGCAGCGGCCCACATAGCTGTCTGGCCACTCACTCAGCCCATGTTGTGGAAACAGGGCCAGAAAGGGCCAATGAGGATAATGCCAAGGAACCACCACACAAACTTGCCAATGTGGAATTCATCGAACATGATGATCTGGAAATGATCCCAAAATGCCTAGAAACCATAAATGGTGTGGAAGCTGAGATAGCCCTTGAAACAGGGGCCAGTGGTATACTTGTTGACGAGAGATTCGTCAGGGATGAAGATTTTACAAGCAAAGTCGTTCGTTTGCGGGTTGCTGAAGGAACACCCCAAATACGACGCTGCTGTGTCATTAACCTGGATTGCTAATACTACAAGGGAAAAGCTCCAGCTGTGGCAATGATTGGGCTTATGTACCCTGTATTGATTGGTCGTGCACTGAACCTAGTTCCTACTTTCCAGGCCGACCTCTACCATAGGGACATTTCTCGTTATAATTTCCCTCGGGGGAAGTCACATGAAGCCATTTCAGCAGCAACTCCTGGCCTCTATGCCAAGAATATGGACGATTCTCTGATTGACTCCATTGAGTCTGCTGCAGTCAGTACACGTAATGTGGAACGCGTAGAGTTTCCCCCTCCTTTACCAGCTGATGCACCTCTAAAGCCATTGAAGTCCCGTCCAGATTTTGCCAAATTGCAGCAAGACTGCCCCAGCCTCAAACGCTGGATGCAGCAGGCCACCGAGGGAAGGACCTTCACGGTGAGAGGAAGAGGCCAGATCACTTACGCCCTTGAAGATGGAGTACTTTGTAGGCATGTGACTAAAGATGGCCACACCTTTAAACAGTTGGTGGTGCCTGCTTTGTTGCGCCGCCAGGCTATGTATGTGGCACACCATTTACCTCTGAGTGGACACAGAGGCAAAGCAAAGACTCGGCACATCCTTCAGAAGGCCTTTGCATGGCCAAACATGTACACCGAGGTAGACAGATATGTAGGCTCCTGCCCTGTCTGTCAATCCACCTCAACGGCACCGGTACTGAAAGTTCCCATGGGAATAACTAAGCTCTCAATGGAGCCATTTTCCAAGGTCGCTATTGACATATTAGGTCCGATTAATCCAGCTTCGTCCATGGGGAAACAGTTCCTCTTAGTATATGTTAACCTGGCAGCAAGGTACCCAGATGCAGTGCCATTGTCTTCTATCACAACTGAAGCAGTCGCTCATGCCCTATTTGAAATCTGCTCCAGGGTTGGCTTTCCTGAGCAGGTCACTTCTGACAATGGAAGTCAGTCTACAAGTAGGCACTTTGAGGCTTTCTGTAACCTTTTAGAAGTGAAGCACATTCGTACGAGTGTCTATCATGCCCAATCAAATGGAGCAAGCGAACGCTATTACGGGACATTGAAGCGATGTTTGCGCAAGCTAGTGATAGATATACCTAGGCAGTGGGACAAGTACGTCCCTGCTGCACTTTTCTCCTTCAGAGACACGCCCCATGATACTACTGGATACTCGCCTTTCGAGTTGATTTATGGTCATAAGGTCAGAGGCCCAGTAGAATTCTTGGCAGAATGTTGGGATTCACCTACCATCGAAGATGACGATAGGGACATCCATGAGTATATTTTGAAGTTTTCGTCTCACCTCAAAAAGGCTTGGAAAACTGCACAATTAGCCATTAAGGGTCACCAGCAAACTGCCAAGCTCCTCTTTGACAAGCGTGCGTGGTGTCGTGCCCTGACACCCGGAGATCGAGCTCTGTTACTTCTTCCAACAGATACCCGCAAGCTAATGCTACGCTGGAAAGGACCGTACACTGTGGTACACCGGGTGACCCCTGACAATTATGTGCTAAATGTTGATGGCAATAACTGGAAATACCACATTAACCAGCTGAAGCTTTATTGTGAGGACCCAGAGGCCCACAGGGATACTGCGCTGGCAATCCCAGCAACCCCTATAGATGCCCCCAGCATCAACAGAACCTCCGAGGCTGCAGCAACACAGGTGCTCCATTATCGCCACCCCTTACTTCCTATATTGGAATACTCCACCCTTGCAGTGGAGACAGACTTACGGGAGTGGAGTTTTTCGGAAGAAGCCCCTCTGGCCGCAGCCACCGCCCTTGCAATTGAAGACATAAGCTTAGCTTTTGATGATGGTAAGGATCCTGCCATTCCCACACACCGAAAGGAAAGTGTGAGTAATTGCATTATTAACTCAAGACTGCAACCGAGTCAATGGGAACAGCTGAACAAGCTATTAGAGGACTATGAGAACGTCTTCAACGACCTCCCAGGCATTACCACTACCCTTGAGCATCATGTCAGATTGACTGACCCAGAGCCATTTCGGCATTCCTATGGTCTTCCCCACCAGTTGTCCTTACGGCTGAAGGAAGATCTTGACACTTTGGTCCGCCTCGGAATAGTTGAAAAGAGCATTTTGCCTTGGTGTTCGCCGTTACTGGCAGTTCGTAAGCGAGATGGCAGTCACAGGTTCTGCCTTGACTGTCGGAAGCTTAACTCCCGTACCATCTTTGATGGAGAGCCCATTGCTGACGCCGAGCTTATTTTCTCATTGCTTTCCCAAGCCCGTTACCTGTCCAAGTTGGATCTGGCCAGTGGATTTTGGCAAGTCCCGTTGAGCGAGACTACCAAGCCTTTTACAGCCTTTTCCACAAGATATGGTCTATACCAGTTCAGGTTCATGCCTTTTGGTATGGTAAATGCCCCTGGCTGCTTCAGCAGACTCATGAGGATAGTACTAAAGGATCTCGACAATGTTTCATGCTTTATAGACAACATCCTGGTGCAGTCTCAGAATTGGTCATCGCACCTCAAGCCTCTCCGCAGAGTTCTCACTCGTCTGAACCAGCATGGACTTCATTTAAAGCCTTCTAAATGTGAGATTGGTTTCACACAATTGCAGTATCTTGGCCACGTGGTTGGAGAAGGAGTTATGTCCCCATTACATGACAGGGTACACGCTATTAAGGATATGGAGAAACCTGCTACTGTCACTCAACTGAGATAATTCCTGGTAGTGTCGGCTAACACCAATGGTTCATTCCACACTTTAATACTATCGCTGCCCCTTTGCAGCAAATGACCTCCTCGAAGCAAAGTAAAACCTCCCCTGTCCAATGGAAAGATGAAGCGGAGTGAGCATTTTACAAGCTCCGAGAAGCATTGGCGGGTGAGTCAGTATTACAACTGGTAAACCCTGATTTTCCATTTATCTTGCAGACCGACGCCATGCTCTTGCAAGCCCGATCAGACAACTCAGCAGAAGTAGCT
Organism: Halocaridina rubra; assembly: GCA_037179515.1. Taxonomy (NCBI): domain Eukaryota; kingdom Metazoa; phylum Arthropoda; class Malacostraca; order Decapoda; family Atyidae; genus Halocaridina; species Halocaridina rubra. Next base: position 44,033 of record JAXCGZ010019098.1, read on the forward strand.
CCAGTGCGACATGCAAGCTGCTGGTTTCGCCCTGCAGAGTGAATGCCACTGTGGAGAAGGAAGCTCTAGCTGCATATTGGGCCATAAAGAAATTTGAAGTCCATCTGTATGGCCAACATTTTACACTGAGAACCGACCACCGACCTCGCCTATATTTACAGACTGCAGACAAGCTAAGTCCTCGCCTGAAAAGGTGGGCACTTTACCTGAATCTTTTCATATACACTGCCCAAAATGTTCATGGCAAGGACAATGACCTTGCTGATCTACTAAGTCGACGGTCGTTACCCTCAAATGAGGAAGCTGGTGCTGTTAGCCTAAATTTGACTAGTCTTTAAAGATTACTTCTCTAATGTGTTGTTTATTTTTTATGTTTATCTTTTATGTCTTTAATACTGTACTGTACTTGTTTATTTTAGCCTACAAACGTTATTCCTAATGGAAGACGAAAAAGATGAAGAATAATTCTTTGATCGTAGTTTTATATTTCCCTTTGTGGGAATTTGAAAGCCAGAACATGGCGGAAACATTTTAGTTTAGTGTTGAATAGCTGAAGCTGTTTTAAATCCAGTCGCCAATGTTAATGACAACGTGGTTCAAATTTTTCATTTGCGTATACTGTATTTTTTTTTTATATTATATTATTGCCTTCTTGCATGTGAAGCATTCATAAACTTAAATATTGATATTCACTGATATCCATTGTGATTTTCTTGAAATTTGAATTTGATCACATTTCTTTTATGTTTTGCATGTCATTTAATGTTTTGTTTATAAGACTTGTTCACTTTTCCTAATAGTATATGTTCCAGTGGTGGATCCCATTCTTATTGTTCATTTGTTCTTTTCCATGAGAAGGATATTTCATCCCTCATAATAACACTGAAGTCACCGTAACTTCCTCTGTTCTTTTTTCGCCTTCTGTAGTAGAATTTTGCTAAATCAATATTCTCTAGAAAGGGCCTTTGTGACAGAGTGTTTCGCTCAAAGTCACCAGAGGCTGTTAGATGCCTTATTAAGTAATTTAGTAACTTAACTGTCATTTTTCTAATTAAAAAAATAATTCCCACTTCTTGACTTTTGCAGATTATGATTATTTGCAATTTATATTTTAGCTTATAGCTAATTTTAAATATACCTTATTTACTCTTCTTGTATGTGTAGAAGTATAGTCTCGATATAAAGGCTGCTCCTATTTTCCATCTTTTCTGTAAACTCACCAGATATGTTTTGTTTACAATTTTCTTATTATAAAAATTGTTCTTGCTAATGATTTTGTTATAAATTTGACCTTGCTGCTATGTCATTAGCCTGTCTAGATATATCAGCAGCTTCTTTATTATTTGAGTACTCAAATTCAGTCTCCTACGAGCCAAGAACGTTTTAGAGATTGTTTACCAGTAACCTAACATTTCATTATTATTCTCATTTTATATTATTTGCTTCCACTTGTTGCACCTAAAAATACTGTCTCTCCCTTGCATCTCTGCTATAATTGCCTGCCATTGACCACCACTAAAATAGTCCTTAAATGAAATCAGAGCCAGTTACTGCTCTAGAAATGTATCCTACAGATGAACTCACCAGGAGGGACAATGAGGTGTTTTCATTTGGCGCCCAAACTTCCAAGATGCAACATCTCCCCTGAGCAGTCTAAGTTTATTTCAAACCTTATTTACGTGGCATCTTCACAGTAAAACAGAATCTTAACAGCACTCAACCATCCCGACCTCCAACAATGTAATCTCCTTTCGGATAGTTCCTCCTCATGTCCTCAGTGCCTCTACTCTCAAGCAGAATATCTTCAATGATATACTCCATCAACAACACACAGTGGTCACTCTTTCCAATTGGTGGTTCATACTCAATTTTTTCAATATCCAACACATTATCTGTGAATACAAGATCAAGTAGTGATTACTCATCCCCACCCCTGGCCCTCGTTGGTTCCATTACATGTTGGTGTAGGAAATTCTCTTGTACGCAATCTAGGAATCTTACCCCGAATGAGTCCTCACCACTGTGTGGGTCAAGATTTATCAAATCTATCTCTTTATGATTAAAATCTCCCATAATCAAAATCCTACATTTTTTTTCCCGTGCCATGTTAACAACTGAGTTTATGACTTCAATAGTACCTATATGACTTTCCTCATAAACTTCAGGCCTATTCTGGTTCCTTGGTGGGTTATATACAACAGTTATTATAATGCTCTCTGACCCAGTATTTATGCGAGCAACAAGAAATTCCTTGTACTCACTTTCCACAGCCAAGTTTATTTCTTCAACTTGAATCCTTTCACTTATGAGCAGTGCTATCCCTCCACCAGTCCTCTCAGATCTTTCAACCCTTAGTATTCTGAAGCCCTTAGGAAAAACTGTGACACCGTTTATGTCCTCACTCAACTTAGTCTCTGTAATTGCTACTATATCTGCCTTACTGTTGTGAATCCTATCTTTTAATTCTACTGTGGCGTCAACTCACTGATCACCTTTGTAACACAGGCAGAGTAAAATAGAGGACACTACAAATGCAGAAACGGAAACGACACACTGCTAATAATGGGAAAATTGGAGGCATGAGCACACAAATAATGAGTTTCCAATATTATTCTACTGGATGAAAATATATTGGTTACACACAACTAGCCAGAAATATTTACACTACCCTAAGAGCATACAAAATCATTAATTATTTGCAGGCATTAGCGTAAAACAATTTATTCACAATAAATGAAGAAAAAGAGGAACAACGCAGTATGTATTCATTAAAGTGTGGTTAACTAGAAACGTTTGCAATGCCAATATGGCGAAATTTCTTATGTATTATTTGCAACTTATAACTCAAAATGCTTTATTTCTAATATATGAAGAATCAGCAAGATAAATACATTATGTATTCATTAAATTGTAGTTAACAAGAAAAGTTTGCAGTGCCAAAAAGGGCAAAACCACCTTATGAATTATTTGCAGTTTATAGCGTATAACACCTTATTTACGATAAAGGAAAAATCTATGAGATAAATATGTACTCACTAGACTTTGGTTAACATGAACTGTTTACAGTGCCAAAAGTGGAATACCCACCTTATGAATAATTTGCAATTTGTATCATAAAACACTTTATATACGAGTGTTGACATAAAACACTTTATTTACAATGATAAAAAAGGGGTTAAATGAAATTAAAAATTTGTTAGGAGAAGTGTTAGAGTTGGGGTATAATTATTTATTATTATTTATTATTATTTATTCTGATTGCTTTCTTATTTGTATTTATTTCCTATCAAACAGTTTTATTCTCTTGTTTTGATATTCTTGTACTTATACTTGATTCGTCTATTGTTGATGCCCGGATGAGTGGCTCGTTTTATTTATATCATCTTCAAGAATAAAACCCAAGTATTATTACTATATTTTATTTGACCATAGTGTAAAATTAATAAACTTAGGACCCAATATTTTTAGCGACGAGCTGTCTGGATTGAATCTCAATGCTTTGAAGCTGTTTTTGACCCATTGTGACAGCCCATTTTCTAGAGATAAGTAGAATTTTTAAAGCCTATGCTAGGCTACGCTATCGGTAGGTTGGAACACGCAAGTTTTTGAAAGGCTATCCTATGAAGCCTATTGCTACTGTTAGTCTAGTAGACCTACATGGATTGAGGTAATGAATATTGGCTATTGTTGTTTTTTTAAAATACTTCATCAGTTACACAGGCTAGGCTAACCTTGGCTAGCACCAATACAAAAATTGACCTTTTTAATTCCAGACTAATGAACTTTGATGTGTGGATGTGCATGCTCGGGGCACGTTTTGCCCACAGTGGTATAACTGAAAGTTCTAAAAAAAATCTCTCAATTGTTTCACTAGGAAGTGAAGTATATAGCACTCTAGCTAGTTTGTGTGCCCCAGATATGTCTCATCTTAAGAATTTTTCTGAATTAGTAGAGATTTTGGAAGGTTATTTTATCATCAAGCCTTCTTATCACAGAAGCTTAATACAATTTCAGCAAAGAACAAAGAAACCTGGTGAAAATCTGCGTAATCTTTATTCTGATCTCAGAGCACTTGCCAAAAACTGTAATTTTGGCAATCAATTTGATGCTAGAGTTCGCGATCAATTGTTTATGGTTATTGAATCAGAGGTATATTTTCATAATTTAGCATTGGAAAATCTAAACATGTAAACTATGACTTCTTCTGCCACATTGGACAGAATAATAAATTTTGAAAAAGCTTTTTGCGGTGAAAATCTTCCTACTCAAGTGAATGCTTTGAACATTAATTCAAAAAGGCCTAAGCCTACTCCTACTCTTAATGGTAGAAGAGAGGCAAGTTGCCAACATTGTGGTTACCCTAACCGTAGTGAGGATTGTCGTTTTTCTCATCTTTCTTGTTCAATGTGTATCAAAAAAGGACACTTGAAAAAAGTTTGTCATTTTAATAAGGAAGTTTCCCAGGATTCTAAGTTTTCTCAAAGTTCTGAGAACCAAAAGCATGGTGACGGAAAAAACAGCTATACCACTTTGTCAGAAAAAAAAAAAACAGAAAGGGTAAGAAAAAAGCTAATTCAGTTTTTGAAAGACCCTACTTGAAGAAGATAGTGATTGTAATCAGTTTTTAAATTTAAATGTATTTGCTCATGTAGGGAAAGAAAACAGGATTTGGAGTGTAGAAAATAACCCTACTGTAATAACCAAGATTAATTTACACTTAAATGGTAAAGAAGTTCCATATGAAGTTGATAGTTTTGCTGGAGTTTCTACTCTAGGTTGCAAGTGGGTTCAATGCTTTGCTTTATCTATGCAGAATTGAAATAAAAACCTAAAAGCTTATTGGAACAGTAATGTTAATGTCATGGGAAAAGTTTATGTGAATGTTGTTTATAATCATTTCAGTATAAGACATGGATTTTATGTTGTTGACAATTATAACCCAAACTTGTGTGGTAAGAATTTACTGTCTAAGATTGGAATTGCATTGCCAACTGTTGTTAATTGTGAAAATAAAATTATAAACAGTGTAATGGATGCTAGAGCTCAGCTAGATAAATTTTCAGCTGATTCAAAATTGCCAATTACGAGCATAGTAGCTAAGGTTAATCTTAAAGGTAACACAGTACCAAAATTTCAGAGTGCTAGAACAGTGCGATTCCATTATAAGAAATTAGTAGAGGACACTTTAGATAAATTAGTTTTTTATTACATTAGAAAGCCTGTAAGTTTTGATGATTGGGCTGCTCCCATTGTTCCAGTATTAAAAGCAGATAAGAAATCTATGAGGATTTGTTGAGATTTTAAAGAGTTGAATCAAAACATTGTTTGTGATAAATATCCACTGCCAAGGGTAGATGAGATTCTATCAGTAGTTGGCAAGAGTAAAATATTTTCTAAACTTGATCTTGATAATGCATACTTCCAATTACCAGTTGATGATGAAAGCCAAAAACTTCTTGTAATAAATACTCATAAAGGTCTTTTTAAAAATAAAAGACTTCCTTTTGGTTTGGCATCATCATCAGCTATCTTTCAAAGATTTATTTCTTAGATTTTGATGAATATTGATGGTGTTGTAGCCTTTATAGATGATATTCTTATAGGAGGACAAACGCAAAAAGAGCATTATGAAAAACCAGACAGAGTTTTGAGGGACTTCCAAAAGAACAATGTAGCTATAAATAAAAAAGAAAACTGTTTTGAATACTGATTCTCTTGAGTATTTAGGCTATGTTATTTCTGGTGATGGAATTAAACCATCACCCAAAAAACTTGAAGCTATTATGGAAGCACCCCCTTCAATGTCTGTCAGTGATGTACAGTCCTTTTGGGGTATGATGGCCTATTATAGCATATTTGTAAAGTTTTTTCTAGTACTTTGTATCCCTTATATAATTTGTTGAAGAAAGGTGCCAAATTTAAATGGTTGGTTGTGTTTTGAAGCAAGAAATGCATTGTATCAAAAAACCAGTCTATTTTGCTAGTAAAAAGTTATCATCTGTGGAATTAAATTACTCCCAGTTAGACAAGGAAGCTCTGGCTCTGGTCTATGCTGTAAGCAATTTTAAATATTTTTTTATTGGGTCGTAGATTTATTCTTAGAATTGATCGCACACCATTACTTGGATTGTTTGGTAGAACCAAACATATTCCTGTAAATTCAAATGCTAGAGTGCAGCAATGGGCTTTGCTTTTGTCACAGTTCAATTATGACTTAAATTTTAAAGCAGGAAAAGATAATGTTGTCACGGATGCACTTAGTAAGTTGCCAGTGCTGAATTTTAGTTTGGATTCTAGATCCCTTATGAATATGTTCATGTTATAGAAGCTTTGAGTAATGAAGACATTTCTTTTGAAAATGTTAAGGTTTTAGCCAGAGGTGAGCTAGTTTTAAGAAAGGTTTTTCATTGTGTGAAATTGGGTTGGATTAATGACTCAATATTGTCTGATTACTCTGTTGTCAAATCAGATTTAAGCATTTATGATGGTGCTGTCTTGTATCGGAACCATGAAATTATACTTGCTGATATGCGCAGCACAGTACTAGAACAGCTGCATGTAGGTCATAACGGTATCAATGCAATGAAAGCAGAAGCACGTAATTGGATTTGGTGGGCCCAAATTGGACCAGGACATTTCAGAAATAACTAATTCTTGTGAACTTCATTTTAAGAATTTCTAGACTCCACAGTCAGCGATATTATCCTGGCCAGAAATTGGGAAACCTTACTGTAGGTTACATATAGACTACGCTGGTCCAATTGGTGACTCTTATTTTTTTATAATTGTAGATTCCCACACAAAATTTTTGGATGTTCATGTTGCTAGATCTACCACATCAGCAGTAACTATTGCTAAAATAAAACAGAGTTTTGTAATTTTGGATTGCCAGGATAAATGTTTCTGACAATGCCCCTTATTTTGTGTCTGAGGAGGCAGAGTTTTTCCTGAGGAAGAATGGCTTTAAACACATTACACCTGCTCCTTATAACCCTTCTTCTAACAACTTAGCCGAAAGGGCAGTAAAAACTTTCAAAGAGAGTCATAGTAAATTTACAGATGGGAATATTAATACCAGAGTATGTAGTTTTTGCATAATCATAGAAGAGGTGTACATTCCTACACAGGGAAGGCTCTAGATGATATGATGTTTAACCGTAACTTTCAGGGAACTGTAGACAAAAATTAATCCTCAAGAAAAAAGGGAGAAGGCACTGCAAAAAGAATGTAAATTTGAAAAATCAGCATATAATGTAGATGATGCAGTTTTTGTTTAAAATTATGGTCTAGGTTAGCCTTGGTTAGAAGGTAAAATCTTAGAAGTACTTGGTTTTCGTAACTACAAAGTGCAACTTAAAAATTTTGGCAATATAGTTTGGAAAAGACATTTAGACCAACTTTTGACTAGATTTACTCCTAGTGTAGAAGAATGGATTTTTCCCATTAATAACCATAATTATGATTGAACTTGTACGCCAATTTTGCCTTCTATTCCAACTAGTCTTACATAAAATTCTGATGTGATTAATAAACCAGAGAGCAATGTTATAAATCCTAATAGCATGGTTTAGGGTTCTGATAACTCCATGCATGCTCCCATGACAGTGCCAGAACCAGTACCCCTTCGCAGGTCTGGTAGAACTATAAAACTGCCAGAGCGGTTAGATTTGTAATGTAGATATATATTCAAAGTTAACTAGTATTATAATTATAACCATTTGAATATTTTTAATATAGAAGTTGATTTTTTTTATGGGAAAAGGAAATGTCTGAGTTGAGATATAATTATTTATTACTGTTTCTTAAAATTTATTCTGATTACTTTCTTACTCTTGTTTTGATATTCTTGTACTTATACTTGATTTGTCTATTGTTGATGCCCGGATGAGTGACTTGTTTTGTTTATATCAGCCTCAGGAATAAAGCTCAATTGTTATTATTATATTTTATTTAACCTTAGCATAAAATTAATAGACTTAGAACCCAATAAGAGGGAATAGATTATTACGTGGTAATGAACAATCTTCTGATGGCGAAATTTTACCTGGACACCCGCAATGAGAGATATTTTTTATCAATGTATATCAGTGGTAATTTCCAGGTCAAGGAATAAAATTTTGTATATGAGATTCCAGTTAGGTAATTTACAAATATACGTTTGTATGGGAATGGAACTTAGAAAAATTACTCAGGATTTGACCAGTAACAGATTTAACATGTTTATCAATTTCCTAAATTTGCTTGACTAACAAGCTTTATCATACACTACCTCTAACCTTGTTTGTGCAAGATGAATTACTGTGAAGACACCACGTAAAAATTTTTGAAGCAAGTGTCACTGCTGAGGCCAGATCTTACCTTTGGGATGTTTGGCTACCAATTGAGAGTGATCAAGCATCCCTCTTGGAGACGTCATCATTCTGCCAGCATGTAGAGTTTTATTCAGAGAAGTAACTTGCCCAATATAAATTTCGAGGGACTGCTGTAGTGGCGGTCCCAGGCAGGCAATTATGGAAGAGATGCAAGGGAGAGACAGTATTTTAGGTGCAACAAGCGGAAGCAAACAAAAGAAACGAGAAATATTTATGGGCAAAATAGGTTACTGGCAAACATCTGCAGAGCGTTCTTGCAGAGGGTGAATTGGAAGACAGCTATGGACCCTTTACAAATTTATTAATATAAAGCAGAACACATTTTAAAAACCTTGCAACCAAAATAATAAAACTATTAACATTTTGGCCACAGAAAAATTACATTTGCATAATTTATAAAAATGAAATTATAACTTTACAATGCAATACAATAAAAGAAAATGAGTTTATTTATTTACATATAATACTTTATATGTAAATATACAGTATTACTCATAAAATGTTTAGTTACTCACCCTATTTGTGGATTTTCTAATTTTCAAGATTGAATTATCATTAATGTTCCTTGGTCCTAAGCATCATTTTATCGTGTTTACCTATCGACCATGCTGCACGATATCTTATTGAAGAATAAAATGGCGGTCTTACTCATCAAAACACAAACAAAAAACAGCTGCGACCAAAGGAAAACTATGCAATTCCTTACAAAGAAAATGTATATTGTACATGGGAAATATAAATGAAATATATATTCTCTACAATAGTTCCCTCCCAAAAAAGCAGAGCTAATAATAGAAATAATCATTATTACTTTGAAATCTTATTTTTCTACCTGAGGGTGATGTTGCAACTTTAGGAGGAACTATGTTCTGAGAATCAGGATTGACATAGCCTTGCTTATCACTATTATTGTTAATATCATCATCAAAATCACTCTGTGTATGACTGTTTTATACTGGTACAACAGTGCTTGCTTCAGGCATTTCATTAGGCTCGATTACTGGTTTCAAGCGATCAATAGAAACACAACTATGTACATTATCAGACAAATGCGCAAAAAAATGCTTAGGCATGCACTTAATAACCTTATATTATCCAGAGTATGGGACTTTAAAATATTTCCTGACTCTATCAACTCGTAACCAAACTTTATCACAAGTGTCTAAATCTTTAGGAACAAAAGTCTTCGGAAAACTATGGCACTTACTACTAGCTAGGTCACTTACATCTAATTTGGACAATTCTTTTGCTAAATACTTAACAGAATAGTTTGTTAAATCAGTAGTATAAGTACTGCTTTTGTCTACCATCAGTTTTGGTAATAAAAGTGAGCTACCAGTAACAGCACTGCATGGGGAAAATCCATTTTCATTAGGAGTATTACGAATACTAAGAAGTGTAATATTGTGACAGAATGTTCCTCTCAAAGTCACCAGAGGCTGTAGTCTTTTCTTACTGAAAAATCTCACTCCTTGGATTTTGTAGGTTATGACTATTTGCAATTTATATTTCAGTAGATCACTAATTTTAAATATATATATTTTTTTAATGTTCTTGTGCGTGAAGAAATCATGATCCCAATATAAAATCTCCCTCCTATTTTTGTTTTCTGCTCATTCTTTTTTTCTCATGAATGAGGCCTTAATCCTAGCGAGTCTGATAGATACATTGTTTACGCAATTTTCTTATTATAAAACTGCATTTGCTGATTTTGTTATATAATAAAAATTGCTTTTGCTGATAATTTTGCTATAAATTTGACCCTGCTGATATGTCATCAGCCTGTCTAGATACATTTCAGTAGCTTCTCTATTATTTGAATATTTAAGATTCCGTCTCCTCTAACACAAAGAGCATTCTGGAGATTGTTCGCCATTAACCTATTTTGCCCATATTTCTCGTTTTTTATTTGCTTCCTCTTGTTGCACCTAAAATACTAATATTACTAATATTAATATTCATACTATCTGCTCGGGGACAAGATATGACTATATAGAGCCCATATGTACTAATCTCTCTCCGTACATGTATACATGAAATCAGACATTAAAAAAAAAAATGTTACGTATGTGCAGAGTATGTATGTCCATATTCATATGTAGCATATCCTTTTCAATGCCTGATTTCAGGCACTGAGGGACAAGCCAGCCTCAACTTGGTGCCGGTCCCAAGCCTGGGTAAATGGGGAGGGTTGGCGGCAGAAAGGGCATCCGGCCATAAAAATTTTGCCCAAACCAAATTATGGCCAGTACAGATAACGGGAATAGTCACCATACTAGGGTACTCCCCATAGGTGATGCGTTGGGTTTTGCCTAACCTCTCCGGAAAGACAGCAAGGACTACCAAGTCTTGGGCGAGCTGGGTTAAAGAGGCAAGCTCAAGGGAGAGTGTCAGATGAGGTGCTGCGGGTGGGCACTCTTAATGTGGGGACGATGACTGGGAAGGGGTGAGGATTGGTGAACCTGATGGAGAGGAGGAGACTTGGAGTGCTGTGTGTGCAGGAGATCAGGTGGTAAGGAAATAAGGCGAGGGAACTGGGTGAGTGTTGCAAATTGTTCTATAGTGAAGCAAATGAGGAAGGGAGGAATGGTGTAGGAATAATGCTATCTAAAGACCTGAAGGAAAGCTTACTTGATGTGAATAGAAAGAGTGACAGAATTATGAGTTTAAAGCTGGGACTGGGAAAAACAGTAGTCAATGTAGTATGTGCCTATGCCCCAAAAACTGGTTGTACATTGGAGGAGAAGGATGTATTTTGGGAGGAGATGGACCAGGAGCTTAGAACAATTCCTACAAGGGAGAGGGTAATTTCGAGAGGAGATCTAAATGGCCACTTGGGAATTGGGAGGGCTGGAATAGGTAGAGTTCATGAGGGCTGGGAAGTGGCGAGAGAAATGAGGGAGGAGGGAGAGAGTGATTGATTTTGCAGTTGACTTTGATCTGGCATTGGTCAACACATTCTTTGAGAAAAAGGAAAACAGATTGATTACATACAGTAGTGGTGGAAGGGGGAGCCAGATAGATTTATTGTTGTATATGAGAAACCATCTGAAGGAGATTAGCAACTGTAAAGTAATAAATGGGGAGAGTGTAGCAGTGCAACAGAGGATAGTAATAACTGATTGCAGGCTCAAGAAATGTAGGAAAAGTAAGAAACCGAGGATGGACCCAAAGATAAAGTGGTGGAAATTGAAAGATGCAAAGCTGAGAGCTATGTTTAAGGGAAGAGTGTTGGAAGTGATAAGGTTGCATGAGGATGTACAAGAATGGTGGACAGAGAATAGTAAGGTGATTTTAAGGGTTGGTGAGGAGGTACTTGGAAAGTCACCAGGAAGGAAACCACCAAATGATAAAGAGTCATGGTGGTGGAATGAGGAAGTGCAAGAATGGGTGAAGAACAAGATTGAAGCTAAGAAAAAGGCAGATTTATCAGGCCTGGAGCAGGATAAAAAGAGTACAAGCAGGCAAAGAAGGAGGCAAAGAGAGCAGTAGCAAAAGCAATGGCAGAGACATTGAATGAAGTCTATGAAGAGCTTGAAACACCAGAAGGAGAGAAGAAAATATGGCGAATTGGCAGGGCCAGAGATGCTGCATCCAAGGACTTGACCCAAGTAAGACAAATTAAGGATAGCCATGGAGTAGTTCTAGCAGAAGAGGATGAAATAAAAAGCAGATGGGAAACTTATTTTGAAGGATTACTAAATGAAGAGAACCCAAGAGCAGTATTTGAAGATGGACTTCCAAATGAAGCAGTTACAACAACAGTGATTAGAAGAGAGGTAGAGCGGGCAGTAAGGAAAATTAAAAATGGAAAGGCAGCAGGACCTGTTAAGATGCCAGTGGAGGCATGGAAGAGTCTTGGAGAGGAAGGAATAGATATCTTGTGACACTTAATGCAAAGCATCTTCAGTCAGGAAAAGATGCCAGAGGAGTGGAGAGGAAACCTAATCATCTCAGTCTAGGAAGGGAGACATTCAGGAGTGTGGAAACTATAGAGGTATAAAGTTGTTAAGTCATACTATGAAGAAATGGGAGATGATCATAGAGAGGAGACTCAGAGAGGAAATGATAATTGGGGATGAACAGTTTGGCTTCATGCCTGGAAGAGGGACAGTGGATGCCATATTTGCCTTGAGACAAATGATGGTAAAGCATCGGGAGAAATAGAAAGGACTGCATATGGTCTTTATTGACCTGGAAAAGGCATATGATCGAGTACCACGTCAAGAGGTGTGGAGGTGTATTAGAAAAAAGGGTGTTCCCGAGGAATATGTAAGAATCATCCAAGATATGTATGAGAGGGCAGAGGCAAATGTTGAGAGCAGTGTGGGATTGATGAAAAGTCTCTCAATAAATGTTGGTCTGCATCAAGGGTCTGCTTTGAGTCCATGTCTATTTGATCTGGTCTTGGATGTAGTAACCCAGGGTATTAGAGATCAGTCACCATGGTGTATGCTCTTTGCAGATGACATTTACTGTGTAGCAACAGATGAGAGATAGTGGAGGAGAAGCTTGAGGAGTGGAGAAGAGTGATGGAGGATAGAGGACTGAGAATCAGCAGGAAGAAGACAGAGTACTTGAGGTTGATAGATGATGAGGATGGGGAGGTCAATTTGCCAGGGAAGGTGTTGAAAATAGTTGAAAAGTTCAAGCATTTAAGATCAACAGTAGCAGAGAATGGTGATCCAGAGTCAGAAATAACCCACAGAATACAAGCGGGATGGAAGAACTGGAAGAAAGGGTCTGGGGTGCTGTGCAATAAGAGAATAGGGATTAAGTTGAGGGGTAAAGTGCATAAGACAGTTGTGAGACCTGCAATGATGTATGGAGCAGAGACATGGGCAATAAGCAAGACACAAGAGAAAAAAAATGGATGTGGCAGAGATGAGGATGTTGAGATGGATGTTTGGGGTGACAAGAAGCGATAAGATAAGAAATGAGGTAATTAGAGGTACCTCAAAAGTTAGAGAAATATCAGATAAAGTACAAGAAAGTAGACTAAGATGGTATGGTCATGTCATTAGGAGGGATGAATAGTATGTTGGGAGGAGGGTGATGGAAATGGATATACATGGTAGGAGAGGGAGGGGGAGACCAAAGCGTAGGCGGATGGATTGCATCAATGACGACCTGAGGTCTAAAGGTTTGATGGGTGATGAGGTATTGGAAGGGAACATATGGAGAACACTGGCCAGAACCATCGACCTCACATAAAGGTGGGAAAAGATGTAGACGAAGAAAAAGAAGAAGAATAATATTGGAAACTCATTATTTGTATGCTCGTGCCTTCAGTTTTCCCATTATTGACTGTGTGTCATTTCTGTTTCCGCTATTGCAGTGTCCTCTATTCTATTCCACCTGTGTGACAGAGGTGATCATCGAGTTGAGGTCAAATTCTTGGCATCCATCTGTGATACCGGGAATCAAAATAGTGCTCACCACCTTCGGGATTTAAGGCAGCACTCCATAGATTTAAATTCTAAAATTGTTCCAGCTTTCCAAAAATTAATTGAATTTTTGTTTAATCTGTCATTGCATTTCCAAAATTAAAAGAAAGTTGAATTCTGAGTTTCATTTAACCGAGTAGTGGCATGGGGGTCTTTCCTGTCTATTGTGAGCTCTAAACCGAGTTCAGCACCTTCAGTATCCTTAGTAAAACAGAAACTTAAAAACACCCTCCCCGCAAATAAAATTGGTGCCCGAACTGGGATCCAGACAGACAAACTAATTTTGATGAATATTTTGTCATTTTGCATTTTAATGTTGCACATGAAACCCGATTACCATTGGCTCGGATTATTGAAATGAACGAATCTTAGACTGCGCACAAAAATTTTATTGCTAGAGATGTTTTGATTCAGAATTTTTTTTTTTCAAAATTAATTACAGTAACTAAAATATTCTTTGTTTACTATGTGGTAAACAAAATTTCAGGAAATCTGCAAAAGATATTGTGGTAATAGAATTTAGAAATTTTGCATGACAAGAACACGTGTTATTTAAGATTTCACTTATTTGCATGATAAGATGAAGTTTTACGGAAATAGTGTTTTATATATCTCTAAAGGGTGATATTTGCTAGGAATTGTTCAAATTTCTTTGAGATTTAGGAATTGGGAGTAAGCATATTAAGTACATTGCTTATAATTGAGTTTTTGTATTCAAACATTGACTGCTCATAGATTGGAAAAAAATTTGGTGTCGTTTGTTGAGCCTAGACTAAGCCCTTTATGTATCTGAGTTGTCACTCAAAAATAAGCTTTCTCATTATTAATAGACGCATGTGCAGTTTGGCTGCCTTGTAAGCCGTTAGCTTATATTTTGTGTATTCTGCATAGGATTTGTGCCCTTTTGGTAAACTCCAGAATTTTACTTACGACATTTTACTTGGTACTGCCACAGACGTGCTCATGCACAGGCACGACCATTATGCTTTACTTGTTTGCATTCTCTTGCACCAGGTGCTTGTATGTAAAATTCATATTTGCTCATTTCTTTAATTTACACCATAACCGCAGGTACAACCACATATTGCTGTTAAGCAGGCACAACCGCCATCCTGTATTACCAGTGTTTCATGAACTGTTTTACAACATTTTGCTGCTGTTGCACTTGATTGTATTTTGAGTCACTTTTATATTAAGGTTTTCGTATTACCATTACATGTAAGTTTGAACTGTGGTGTTGAATTTTTTTTCTCTCCTTGGTGTTGTGTGATTCTTTCAGTTGTTTTTTACTATTGTAGAAATTTGTTTTTTTTGTTTGTTGTAGATATCTTATGGCAACTCATTATTGACTGTCACAGGAAACCATCGTGGAAACCAGGCAGTCACAGGAAACCAACATTGGAAACCAGGCTGTCATAGGAAACCATCGAAACATTCGATGACGAGAGTTACATTGACAAGATTATTGTAATGGGTGAGAAATACGGCTAATCCCCAGGACCAACGCACTTCGAGTGGGCTCATAACAAGATAGCTAAGCGCCAAGCCAAGCTGGAGAGGAGAGCACTGAGCGGGAGCAGGCGCAATGCAAACATGAGCTTACGCTCGCTCGGCTTCAAGCGGGAACCCGTGACAGTGGAGTTTCACCTGGAAATATGGACCAGCCTCGTTAGAGGCCCCCCAATACAGAAATACAAGGACGATGGCAATCAACTGCTCGATACTTACTTACACTCTTTCGAATGTCTTACCACTGCTAATGATGACACAGAGGCTTAGAAGAGTCATTGGCTGCTCGCCTCCATACCACTCTGTCTGCTCGCCCTTGTCAATGAACTCGACCATGGGCAACTGAGGAACTACGAGAAATTTAAACGCACACTCCTCGGCTCACAGAACTTTTCACCTGCTGAGTGTTGTGCTAGGTTTGTCTCTGCATTTCCATTGAAGGAGGAGAACTGTAGTGCCTTTGCCAACAGCAAGGTTCGCCTTTTTGATAATTAGTTGCATGTTGCAAAGTGTCCTCCAGAGAAGTGCCATCCGTTCTTGATATTTGATTCAATTGCCAATGACCTCCCTAAGGACGTTCTTGTGTATGTAAGGACCCGGTTTAAGGGTAAGCTCAACTTCAAGAAGAGTTTAGCTGCTGTGGACAAGTACCTCCAACATAACCAGCCTGGAGTACATCTCTGTGACCTTATGAGGGAAAGAATTGCCGATCCCAAGGCTCTTCCTCCGAGTGCCATCTCCCCCACAGCAGGCCATGATTCTCACTGGAAAGGAGATCACAGGAATGGGAAGCACAAGGGCCCTTCTCAGAACTTCCATCATCCAGCTCATCCTTCTCACACTCCTAAGCCTTATTACTGCCATGCCACCACACTCAAGAAGGACGACGCGGTAAAACCTAAGCCTCAATATATCAGAGACCAGGGCAATTACTCTACTCCACCTTCCCAAGGATATCAGCCGAACTCTAAGAGCCGCCACACTCCATCTTACAGCGGCAGCCAGCATAACCATGTGGCCACTCACTCAGCTCGTGGCATAGAAACAAGGCCAGAAAGGGACACCAAGATAACACCGAGGACCTACCGCACAAAGTTGTCAATGTGCAATTTAACGAACATGATGATCCCGAGAAGATCCCAACGTGCCTAGGAACCAAAAATTGTGTGAAAGCTGAGATAGCCCTCGACACATGAGCCAGTGGCATATTTGTTGACGAGAGATTTGTCAGGAATGAAGATTTCACAGGCAAGGTCGTTCGTGTCCGGGTTGCTGAAGGAGAACCTTAGATATGATGCTGCTGTGTCATTGACCTGGATTGCTAATCCTACAAAGGAAAAGCTCCAGTTGTGCCATTCACTGGGCCTATGTACCCTGTTTTGTTGGATTGTGTACTGAACCCAGCTCCTATCTTCTAGGCCAACCTTTACCATGAGGACAATTTTCAGTCAGTGGAACATCCCTTGAGCAAAGTCACAACAAGCCATTTCAGCAGCAACTACTGGCTGTGATACCAGGAATTTGGAAAATTCTCCGACTGACTCCATTGACTCTGCTGCATTTAGTACCCGTAATGTGGAACACGGAGAGTTTCCTCCTCCTTTACCAGATGATGCATCTCTAGAGCCACTGAAGTCCTGTCCAGACTTCGCCAAACTGCAGCAGGACTGCCCCAGCCTCGAACACTGGATGCAACAGGCCACTGAAGGAAGAACCATTACAGTGAGAGGAGACCTGATCACTTGTGCCCTTTTAAGATGGAGTCCTACATAGGCATGTGACTAAGGATGGCCACACCATTAAGCAGTTGTTGGTGCCCACTTTGCTGCACTGCCAGGCTATGTATGTGGTACACCACTTAACTCTGAGCAGACACAGAGGAAAAGCAAAAACTCGGCATGTCCTTAAAGGAGCTTTTGCATAGACAAACATGTACTCTGAGGTAGATATATATGTGGGCTCCTGCCCCGTCTGTCAATCTACCTCTACGACACGGGTATCAAGAGTCCCCATGGGTATAACTAAGCTATCAACAGAGCCATTTTCCAAGGATCTTTTTGACATATTAGGTCCTACTAACCCTGCTTATACACAGGCAAACAGTTCCTCCTGGTATACGTCGACCTGGCAACAAGGTACCCAGATGTAGTGTCGCTATCTTCTATCACGACCGAAGCAGTCACTCAGGCCCTATACGAAATCTGCTCCAGGGTCGACTTCCAGAGCAGGTCACTTCTGACAATGGAAGTCAGTTTACAAGTAAGCACTTTGAGGCTTTTTGTAACCTATTAGAAGTGAAGCACATTTGTACGAGTGTCTATCATGCCCAATCAAATGGAGCATGTGAACGCTATAACGGGACATTGAAGTGAAGACTGCGCAAGCTAGTGATAGATATACCTAGGCAGTGGAACAAGTACATACCCACTGCACTTTTCTCCTTCAGAGACACTCCCCATGGCACACTGGATACTCTCCTTTCGAGCTGATTAATAGTCATAAGGTCACAGGCCCAGTAGAATATTAGGCCGAATATTGGGACTTGGCTATCCTCGAGGATGATGATAGGGATGTCCATGAGTATAGTATGAAGTATTTGTCAAATCTCAAAAAGGTGTGGAAAGCTGCACAATTAACCAGCAACAGTCACCAGCAGACCGCCAAGCTCCTTTTTGACAAGCGTGCCCAGCTTCATGCCCTGACACCCGGAGATCGAGCACTGATTCTTCTTCCAACGGTTACTCACAAGCTAATGGTACGCTCGAAAGGACAGTACACTGTGGTACATCGTTTGAACCCCGACAATTACGTGTTAAATGTTGATGGTATTAACCGGAAATACCACATTAACCAGATGAAGCTGCATTGTGAGGACTCAGACCCCTACAGGGATCCTGCACTGGCACTCTCAGCAACCCTTATAGGTGTCCTTAACAGCACCATTAACTCCGAGGCTGCAACAACACAGATGCTCCATAATAGCCACCCCTTACCTCCTATATTGCAGTACTCCTACCTTGAGGTGGAGACGGACTTATGGGAGTGGAGATTTTCAGAAGAAGCCCCTCTGGCTGCAGCAACCACCCTCTCAATCGAAGATGTAACCTTAACTTTTGATGATGGTAAGGATCCTGTCATTCCCACACGCTGTAAAGAAAGTTTGAGTACTTCCATTATTAACTCCAAACTGCAACTGAGTCAATAGGTACAACTGAACAAGATATTAGAGGATTACAAGAACATCTTCAACAACCTTGCAGGCACTACTGCTACCCTTGAGCATCATATCAGATTGACTGACCAAGAGCCATTTCGGCATTCCTATGGCCTTCCCCACCAGCTGTCCGTAAGCTAAAAGAAGATCTTGACACTTGGGTCCACTTTGGAATACTTGAAAAGAGCATTTCGCCTTGGTGATCTCTGTGCCTGGCAGTGCGTAAGCGAGATGGCAGTCACAAGTTCTGCCTCGACTGTCATAAGCTCAACCCCCGTACCATCTTTGATGGAGATCCATTGCTGACACCGAGCATATTTCTCTTTACTCTCCTGAGCCCGGTACCTGTCCAAATTGGATCTGGCCAGTGGATTTTGGCAAGTCCCGCTGAGAAAGACTTCCAAGCCTCTAACCACCTTTTCCACAAGATACGGTCTGTACCAGTTCAGGATCATGCATTTTGGTATGGTGAAGGCCCCTGGCTGCTTCAGCCAATTCATGAGGACAGTATTGCAGGGCCTCGACAATGTTTCATGCTTTATAGATGAAATCTTGGTCCATTCTCAGGATAGGTCATCGCACCTCTCAACTTTTTGCCGAGTTCTTGCCAGTCTGAAACAGCATGGAATTCACTTAAAGCCTTCCAAATGCAAGATTGGTTTCACACAATTGCAGTACCTTGGACACTTGGTTGGAGAAGGAGCTTTGTCCCCTTTACTGGAAAAGGTGTAAGCTGCTAAGGATATGGAAAAACCCACTACTGGTACTCAACTGAGATAATTCCTGGGTAGTGTCGGCTAATACCAATGGTTCATTCCACACTTTAATATTATTGCTGCCCCTTTGCGGCAAATGATCTCCTCAAAGCGAGGTAAAACCTCCCCTGTTCAATGGACAAGCTCTGAGAAGCATTGGCGGGTAAGCCAGTATTACAACTGGTAAACCCCGATTTTCCCTTTATTTTGCAGACTGACACCTCAGATGAAGGCATGGTCGCCGTGCTCATGCAAGCCAGATCAGACAACCCAGTAGAAGTAGCTTCAGTGCGATATGCAAGCTGCAGGCTTTGCCCTGCAGAGCAGAATTACTCCACCGTGGAGAAGGGAGCTCTGGCCGCATAATGGGCCATGAAGAATTTTGAAGTCCATCTGTATGGCCGACATTTTACTCTGAGAATTGACCATCATCCTCTCCTATATTTACAGACTGCAAACAAGCAGAATCCTTGACTGAAAAGATGGACACTACCTGAATCTTTTTAAATTCACTGCCCAACATGTTGTTGGAAAGGACAATGACCTCGATGACCTACTAAGTCGATGGTTATTACCCTCAAATGAGGAAGCAGGTTCTGTTAGCCTCAGCTTAGCCAGTCTGTAAAGATTACTTCTCTGATATGTTGTTTATTTTTATGTTTATCTTTTATATCTTTAATACAGTTGATGGAGTTTGGAAGGTAGAGTATTTGTTAAGATTCTGTTTTACTAAGGGGACTCAAAGTACTGAGCTCGATTAAGAGCTCACAAACAGACAGGAAAGATATTTGCACTTGAACACCCCACACATACCAGGACTCGTTAAATGAAAGTCAGAATTCAACTTTCTATTAATTTTGGAAATGCAATGGCATTAAAAGAATTGAATTAAATTTTTCAAATTAAATTTTATGAAATGCTGCCTCGAATCCCGGAGGTGGTGAGCACGATTTCATTTCCCGGCACCACAGATGTATGCCAAGACTTTGGCCTCAACTTGACGATTACCTTTGTCACGCAGGCAGAGTAGAATAGAGGACACTGCAATTTCAGAAACAGAAATGACACATTGTTAATAATGGGAAACTGAAACCACGAGCACAAATATAATGAGTTTCCAATGTTATTCTTCAGAATGAAATATATTGGTTAGTCACAGCTAACCAGAAATATTTATGCTACCATAATAGCATACAAAACCATTAATTCTTTACTGGTATTAAAGGAAAACAATTTATGCACAATAAATGATGAATAAGTACTGGAGGTTAGGATGGTAGAGTGTTGTTAAGATTCTGTTTTACTAAGGGGACTCAAAGTACCGAGCTCGGTTAAGAGCTCACAAACAGACAGGACAGATATTTGTACTTGAACACCCCATCTCTATTACCATTAGTCGGTTAAATGAAACTCAGAATTCAACTTTCTTTTAATTTTGGAAATGCAATGACATTAAAAGAATTGAATTAAATTTCTCAAATTAAATTTTATGAAATGCTGCCTCAAATCCCGGAGGTGGTGACCACGATTTCGTTTTCCGGCACCACGGACGTATGCCAAGACTTTGGCCTCAACTCGACGATTACCTCTGTCACACAGGCAGAGTAGAATACAGGACGCTGCAATTTCAGAAACAGAAATGACACACTGTTTATAATGGGAAACTGAAAGCATGAGCACACATATAATGAGTTTCCAAAGTCATTCTACTGGATGAAAATATATTGGTTATTCACAGCTAACCAGAAATATTTATGCTACCAAAATAGCATACAAAACCATTAATTCTTTACTGGTTTTAAAGGAAAACAATATATTCACAATAAATGAAGAATAAGCAAGACAAATACAGTACTGTATGTATTCCTTAAATTGTGGGCAACAACAAAAGTTGCAATGCTTATTACTGATTTGCAATTAATATGATAAAACACTCTATTTAGGATAAAGGAAGAATCTGCGAGATAAATGCAGTATTCATTCACTTTTGGTTATCTAGAACTTTGCAATGAAAAAAAAGGGTGCAAAACCACCTTTTGAGGTATTTGCAACTTATAACTCAAAACACTTTATCCCTAACATATGAAGAATTAGCAAGATAAATACAATATGCATTCATTAAATTGTGGTTAACAGGAAATATTTGCAAAGCCAACAAAGTAAAATTACCTTTTAATTATTTGCAGATTATGGCATAAAACACTTTAGCTAAATGATTAATTATTTGCAATTTGTATAGCAAATAGCTTTATTGACGAGTTTTTGACGTAAAACACTTTATTTACGATGACAGAAAGAGGTGAAATGAAATTAGAATTTATTAGGAAAAGAGATAGATTTTTATGGGCTCATAACCAGTCTTCAGAGGATGAGATTTTCGTTTATCACATTCAATGAAAAGAAACTTCTTAGCAATGTATATCAGCTGTAATTTACAGGTTAAGGAATTAACTTTGGCATGTGAGATTCCAGTTTGGTAATCTACAAAATTTTGTGCGTATGGGAATGGAATCTGAGAATAAAGATCCGTAAGATTTAGCCAGTAAGAATGTAACTAATTCTCGAAAATAAACCAAGTTCCTTGGCCCACGAGCTTTACCATACACTATCCCTCACCTTGTTGTGCTAGATGAATTCCTGTGAAGATGCAACGAAAATAAGGTTTGAAATAAACTTAGACTGCTCAGGCGAGATGTTGCCTCTTCGAAGTTTGAACGCCAAAGGAGGACGCCTCATTGTCCCTACTGGTGAGTTCATCTGTAGGATACATTTTCTAGAGCAGTAACTGGCTCTGATATAATTTAAGGACTATTTTAGTGGTGGTCCCTGGCAGGCAATTATAGCAGAGATGCAAATGAGAGACAGTATTTTCAGGTGCAACAAGTGGAAGCAAATAAAATAAAACGAGAATAATAATGAAAAGTTAGGTTACTGGTAAACAATCTTCAGAATGTTCTTGGCTCGTAGCAGATGGAAATTAGGGGCAGCCCTTATATCGGGACTATGCTTCTACACGTACAAGAAGAGTAAATAAGGTATATTTAAAATTAGCTATAAGCTAAAATATAAATTGCAAATAATCATAATCTGCAAAAATCAAGAAGTGGGAAATAATTTTTTTAGTTAGAAAATAACAGTTAAGTTACTAAATTAATTAATAAGGCATATAACAGCCTATGGTGACTTTGAGCGAAACACTCTGTCACAAAGGCCCTTTCTAGAGAATATTGATTTAGCAAAATTCTACTACAGAAGGCGAAAAAAGAACAGAGGATGTTACGGTGACTTCAGTGTTATTATGAGGGATGAGATATCCTTTTCCTGGAAAAGAACAAATGAACAATAAGAATGGGATCCACCACTGGAACATATCATACTATTAGGAAAAGTGAACAAGTCTTGTAAACAAAACATTAAATGACATGCAAAACATAAAGGAAATGTGATCAAATTCAAATTTCAAGAAAATTAAATATCAATATTTAAGTTTATTCATGCTTCACATGCAAGAAGGCAATAATATAAAAAAAAAAAATACAGTATGCGCTAATTAAAAATTTGAACCACGTCGTCATTAACATTGGCGACTGGATTTAAAAGTTTCAGCTATTCAGAACTAAACTAAAATGTTTCCGCCATGTTCTGGTTTTCAAATTCCCACAAAGGGAAATATAAAACCACTATCAAAGAATTATTCTTCATCTTTTTCGTCTTCCATTAGGAATAACGTTTGTACGCTAAAATAAACAAGTACAGTACAGTATTAAAGACATAAAAGATAAACATAAAAAATAAACAACACATTAGGGAAGTAATCTTTACCGACTAGTCAAATTTAGGCTAACAGTACCAGCTTCCTCATATGAGGGTAACGACCGTCAACTTGGTAGATCAGCAAGGTCATTGTCCTTGCCATGAACATGTTGGGCAGTGAATTTGAAAAGATTCAGGTAAAGTGCTCACCTTTTCAGACGAGGATTTAGCTTGTCTGCAGTCTGTAAATATAGGAGAGGTCGGTGGTCGGTTCTCAGTGTAAAATGTTGGCCATACAGATGGACTTCAAATTTCTTTATGGCCCAATATGCAGCTAGAGCTTCCTTCTCCACGGTGGAGTAATTTCGCTCTGCAGGGCGAAGCCTGCGGCTTGCATATCGCACTGGAGCTACTTCTGCTGAGTTGTCTGATCGGGCTTGCAAGAGCATGGCACCCAGGCCTTCGTCTGAGGCGTCGGTCTGCAAGATAAATGGAAAATCAGGGTTTACCAGTTGTAATACTGGCTCACCCGCCAATGCTTCTCGGAGCTTGAAAAATGCTCTCTCTGCTTCATCTGTCCATTGGACAGGGGAGGATTTACTTTGCTTCGAGGAGGCCATTTGCTGCAAAGGGGCAGCAATAGTATTAAAGTGTGGAATGAACCGTTGGTAGTAGGCGACACTACCCATGAATGATCTCAGTTGAGTGACAGTAGCAGGTTTCTCCATATCCTTAATAGCTTGTACCCTGTCATGTAAAGGGGACATAACTCCTTCTCCAACCACGTGGCCGAGATACTGCAATTGTGTGAAACCAATCTCACATTTGGAAGGCTTTAAATGAAGTCCATGCTGGTTCAGACGAGTGAGAACTCTGCGGAGAGTCTCTAGGTGCGATGACCAATCCTGAGAATGCACCAGGATGTCGTCTATAAAGCATGAAACATTTTTGAGTTCCTGTAGTACTATCCTCGTGAGTCTGCTGAAGCAGCCGGGGCATTTACCATACCAAAAGGCATGACCCTGAACTGGTATAGACAATATCTTGTGGAAAAAGCTGTAAGAGGATTGGTAGTCTCGCTCAACGGGACTTGCCAAAATCCACTGGCCAAATCCAACTTGGACAGGTAACGGGCTTGGGAAAGCAACGAGAAAATATGCTCGGCATCAGCAATGGGCTCTCCATCAAAGATGGTACGGGAGTTAAGCTTACGACAGTCAAAGCAGAACCTGTGACTGCAATCTTGCTTACGCACTGCCAGTAACGGCAAACACCAAGGCGAAATGGTCTTTTCAACTATTCCGAGGCGGACCCAAGTGTCAAGATCTTCCTTCAGCCATAAGGACAGCTGGTTGGGAGGACCATAGGAATGCCGAAATGGCTCTGGGTCAGTCAATCTGACATGATGCTTAAGGGTAGTGGTAATGCCTGGGAGGTCGTTGAAGACGTTCTTATAGTCCTCTAATAGCTTGTTCAGCTGTTCCCGTTGACTTTGTTGCAGTCTGGAGTTAATAATGCAATTACTCACACTTTCTTTTCGGTGTATGGGAATGGCAGGATCCTTACCATCATCAAAAGCTAAGCTTATGTCTTCAATTGCAAGGGCGGTGGCTGCGGCCAGAGGGGCTTCTTCCGAAAAACTCCACTCCTGTAAGTCTGTCTCCACTGTAAGGGTGGAGTATTCCAATATAGGAAGTAAGAGGTGGCTATAATGGAGCACCTGTGTTGCTGCAGCCTCGGAGGTTCTGTTGATGCTGGGGGCATCTATAGGGGTTGCTGGGAGCGCCAGAGCAGGATCCCTGTGGACCTCCAGGTCCTCACAATAAAGCTTCAGCTGGTTAATGTGGTATTTCCGGTTATTGCCATCAACATTTAGCACATAATTGTCAGGGGTCACCCGGTGTACCACAGTGTACGGTCCTTTCCAGCGTAGCATTAGCTTGCGGGTATCTGTTGGAAGAAGTAACAGAGCTCAATCTCCAGGTGTCAGGGCACGACGCCGTGCACGCTTGTCAAATAGGAGCTTGGCAGTCTGCTGGTGACCCTTAATGGCTAATTGTGCAGTTTTCCAAGCCTTTTTGAGGTGAGACGAAAACTTCAAAATATACTCATGAACGTCCCTATTGTCATCGTCCATGGTAGGTGAATCCCAACATTCTGCCAAGAATTCTACTGGGCCTCTGACCTTATGACCCTAAATCAGCTCGAAAGGCGAGTATCCAGTAGTGTCATGGGGCGTGTCTCTTAAGGAGAAAAGTGCAGCAGGGATGTACTTGTCCCACTGCCTAGGTATATCTATCACTAGCTTGTGCAAACATCGCTTCAATGTCCCATTATAGCGTTCGCATGCTCCATTTGATTGGGCATGATAGACACTCGTACGAATATGCTTCATTTCTAAAAAGTTAGAGAGCCTCAAAGTGCCTACTTGTAAACTGACTTCCATTGTCAGAAGTGACCTTCTCAGGAAAGCCAACCCTGGAGCAGATTTCAAATAGGGCATGAGCGACTGCTTCAGTTGTGATAGAAGACAATGGCACTGCATCTGTGTACCTTGTTGCCAGGTCAACATATACCAGGAGGAATTGTTTCCCCATGGATGAAGCTGGATTAATAAGATCTAGTATGTCAATAGCGACCTTAGAAAATGGCTCCATTGAGAGCTTAGTTATCCCCATGGGAACTTTCGAGTACCGGTGCCGTTGAGGTGGATTGACAGACAGGGCAGGAGCCTACATATCTGTCTACCTCGGTGTACATGTTTGGCCATGCAAAAGCCTTCTGAAGGACGTGTCGAGTTTTTGCTTTGCCTCTGTGTCCACTCAGAGGTAAATGGTGTGCCACATACATAGCCTGGTGGCGCAACGAAGTGGGCACCACCAACTGTTTAAAGGTGTGGCCATCTTTAGTCACATGCCTACAAAGTACTCCATCTTCAAGGACGTAAGTGATCTGGCCTCCTCCTCTCACCGTGAAGGTCCTTCTCTTGGTGGCCTGCTGCATCCAGCGTTTGAGGCTGGGGCAGTCTTGCTGCAATTTGGCAAAGTCTGGATGGGACTTAAATGGCTGGAGAGGTGCATCATCTGGTAAAGGAGGGGGAAACTCTCCGCCTTCCACATTACGTGTACTGACTGCAGCAGACTCAATGGAGTCAGTCGGAGAATCGTAAATATTCTTGGCATCGAGGCCAGGAGTTGCTGCTGAAATGGCTTCAATTGACTTCCCCCGAGGGAAGTTATAACGAGAAATGTCCTTATGGTAGAGGTCGGCCTGGAAATTAGGAACTAGGTTCAGTGCACGACCCATCAAGAGAGGGTACATAAGCCCAATCATTGCCACAGCTGGGGCTTTTCCCTTGTAGTATTTGCAATCCAGGTTAATGACACAGCAGCGTCGTATTTGGGGTGTTCCTTCAGCAACCCGCACACGAACGACTTTACTGGTAAAATCTTCATCCCTGACGAATCTCTCGTCAACAAGTATGCCATTGGCCCCAGTGTCAAGGGTTATCTCAGCTTCCACACCATTTATGGTTTTTAGGCATTTTGGGATCATTTCCAGATCATCATGTTCGATGAATTCCACATTGGCAAGTTTGTGTGGTGGTTCCTCGGCATTATCCTCATTGGCCCTTTCTGGCCCTGTTTCCACAACATGGGCTGAGTGAGTGGCCAGACGGCTATATGGGCCGCCGCTGTGTGAGGGAGCGTGGTGGCTCTTAGAGTTTGGCTGAAAACCCTGGGAAGGTGGAGCAGAGTAATGGCCTTTGCCTCTTAACTGCTGAGGCTTAGGTCTTACCGGGTCATCCTCCTTGAGTGTGGGTGCATGGCTGTAATAAGGCTTAGGAGTGTGAGGAGGAGGAGCTGGACGATTAAAGTTCTGCGAGGGGCTCTTGTGCTTCCCGTTCCTGTACTCTCTATTTCCGGATAAAGGACTACTGTCTGGGATTCCCCCTCGAAGCCGAGTAAGCGCAAGCTCATGTTCACGTTGTGCTTGTGCCTCCTCACGTTGTGCTTGTGCCTCATCACTTGCTCTCTTCTCCAGCTTATCTTGGCGTTCAACCATCTTCTCATGAGCCCATTCGAAGAGCTTCTGTCTTGTGGAAAAACCGCATCTCTCACCCCTAGCAATCATTATATCCAGGTAACGCTCCTCATTGAATGTTTTGATGGTTTCCATGTTTGTTTCCTAAGCAGTCAATAACGAAATGCCAAAACAATCACAAAAAAATAAACAAATCTCTACAATACAGTAGTAACAAAAAATGAAAGAACCACACAACACCATGGAGAGAAAAAAAAATTCAACACCACAGTTCAAACTTAAACGTAAAAGTGATCTCAAAACCTCACTCTAAAAGTGACTCAAAATTCAATCAAGTGCAACAGCAGCAAAATGTTGCAAAACAATGCATGAAACACTGGCAATACAGAATGGCAGTCGTGCCTGCTTAACAGCAATACGTGGCAGTATCTGCGGTAATCATGCAAATGAAAGGAATGAGCAACACAATCAAGTGCAACAGCAACAAAATGTTGCAAAACAGTGCATGAAACACTGGTAATACAGGATGGCAGTCGTGCCTGCTTAACAGCAATACGTGGCAGTACCTGCGTTTATGGTGCAAATGAAAGGAATGAGCAACAACGAATTTTACCGACTAGCACCCAGTGCCTGAGAGTACAAACAAGTACAATATAGCGGTCGTGCCTGCGTATGAGCGCATATATGGCAGTACCCACAAATAAAATGTCGTAAGTAATACGAACAAGTACAGTATAGTGGTCGTGCCTGCGTATGAGCGCGTACATGGCAGTACCCACAAATAAAATGTCGTAAGTAAAATTCTGGAGTGTTGCCAAAAGGGCACAGATCCTCTGCAAAATACACCAACGATAAGCTAACAGCTTACTAGGCAGCCAGATTACACATTTCTACTAGTAATGAGAAAATTTATTTTCAAGTGACAACTCAGACACATGAAAGGCTTAGCCAAGGCTCGATAAATGACACCAAAATTTTTCTTCCAATCTATGAGCAGTCAATGCTTGAATATAAAACACAATTATAAGCAAAAATACTTAATATTCTTTCTCCCAATTCTTAAATCCCAAGGAAATATAAATAATTCCTAACTGATATATAAAACATGAATGCTTTAAAACTCAATCTTATCACGCAAATAAATGAAATCTTAAATAACACGTCTTCTCGTCATGCAAAATTTCTTAAGTCTTTCACCACATAATCTCATGTAGATTTCCTGAAATATTGTTTACCACATGGGAAACAAGAAACTATTAGTTACCATAATTAATATTGAAAATAAAAAAAAATTTCTTATCCGCAACGTCTCTAGCGTGAAAATTTTCATGTGCAGCCTATAATTCATTCATTTCAATAATCGAGCCAATGGTAATCGGGGTTCATGTACAATGTTAAAAAGCAAAATAAAAATAAATTTATAAAATCAGTCTATCTGTTCGGGTCCCTGTTCGTGCGCCAATCTTGTTGGAGGTTAGGATGGTAGAGTGTTGTTAAGATTGTGTTTTACTAAGGGGACTTGTTGAGGGTAAACTTAATCGACAAATATATTTTTCTTAAGTTTACTAATTAGATTAATATTTTTCACAATAATATAATTGGTATATTTTTCATATATATGCCCAGTACATATTTTCCAAGCTGGCATTTTCTTTTTGTTCATGTCTTAACGTTGTATGATGCCTCATTCATATAGTAAACAAATAATAACCGGTGACTGTGACTTCCAATTATATCCCCAAGATTGCTCTTTATCCACCATCATGGCTCATAGTGGTCATACCTCAACAGGTTATGGGCCCAGCCTTAGTGCTAGATTATTATTTGATGGTGATGAGTCGAAATATGAGCTTTGGGAAGTTAAATTTCTCGGTTACATGAGACGTCTGAAGTTATAGGATGTCCTGACCGGCACCGGAACCCCTGATGCAGGGGAGAATGCTAATGCATTTGCTGAGCTTGTTCAGCTTTTAGATGACCGAAGCCTTAATTTAGTGATAAGAGAGGCGAAAGACAACGATCGTAAAGCACTGGAAATACTCCGTGGTCATTACATGGGCACAGGTAAGCCGAGAGTTATTTGCCTATATACTGAGCTTACGTTATTGAAGAAAGTAGCCGATGAAAGCGTCACCGATTATGTCATTCGCGCTGAGACTGCTGCTAATTCATTAAAACAGGCAGGTGAGACTGTTAGTGATAGCCTCCTTACTGCAATGGTGCTTAAAGGCCTTCCTTCAAATTTTAAGACTTTTTCTACTGTAATTACACAGAGAGATGCTCCAATGAGTTTTTCTGAGTTTAAGATTGCTTTAAGAAACTTTGAAGAGACTGAAAAGGCACATGACACTTTTGATAGTGATGATAATGTTATGAAAGTAACCCATAAAGGTAACCAAGGTAGGGCTAGTGCAGGAAATTTTACCCCTACTTGTTATACTTGTGGAAGTTTAGGACATAAATCTCCTGATTGTAAGAATAAAAGTGAGAAGAATAAAGGAAAATATAGATTTAGTAAGAAGTGGTGCCATAAATGCAGATCTCGAACTCATAACTCAAGTGAATGTAGGAAAAATCCCCCTAATTCAACAAAATCCATGAGTGCTGAAGATAATGTTACAGATACCGAACGGCCTCATTCGTTCCTTTTTAAAGCCAGTGCGAGTGAAGATATTTTTGAATATGATAATTGTAATAATGCTGTTAGGCATAATATTGATAATAATTTAATGGTTGACTGTGGTGCTACATCTCATATAATAAAAGATGGTTCAAAGTTTGTGAAATTTGACAGTGATTTTAATCCTTCTAATCATTGTATTGAGTTGGCTGACGGAAGTCGAACAAATGGCGTTGCGCGTGGTCGTGGATCCGCAAATGTGTTGGTGCATGATGTCAATGGTAACCCATGTAAAGTTTTGCTAAAAAATGCCTTATATGTTCCTTCCTATAAACAAAATATGTTTTCAGTGTATGCGGCCAATGATAAAGGTGCTTCTGTCAACTTTTATCCCAAATGTGCTGAGCTAAGGGCTCCAGATGGCACTGTATTTCCTCTAAGAAAAGAGGGAAAATTGTATTTTCTCAATAATGTAAAAGAAAGAGAAAATGTTTCTCACTCCCTATTTGAGTAGCACAAAATAATGGGCCATTGCAACTTTAGAGATTTATTGAAGCTAGAAAATGTTGTAGATGGTATTCTTTCTAAAAAGTAAATCTGACACGGTAGCTGCAACTGAGAGGTTCTTGGCTGATAGTTCCCCATATGGGAAAGTAAAATGCATACGGACGGACAATGGGACGGAGTTCACAGCAAAGAGTTTTAAATCCTTACTTTTGAAAAACTCTATCAAACACGAGTTCACAGCTCCGTATTCCCCACATCAAAATGGGACGGTCGAGAGATCTTGGCGGTCTCTTTACGACATGGCTAGGTGCATACTCTTAAATGCAAACTTGCCCAAAAGTCTATGGACTTATGCTGTTAGAGCTTCGGCTTATATCCGGAACCGTTGCTATAACCCAAGAACTGGAAAGACACCCTATGAGTTATTCACTGACAGAAAACCTAATCTGAAAGATATGCATATTTTCAGAACTGTATGTTATTCCTATGTGCAAGAGAAAAAGAAATTGGACCCTCGTAGTGAAAGAGGAATATTTTTGGGATATGATAAACAAAGTCCAGCCTATTTGGTGTATTTCCCAAATAAAAATAATGTCAGAAGGGTGCATTGTGTCAAATTCACCGATAAATTTCAACATGAAGTAGAAAATCCAGTGGTTGAAAATCGCCACGTAACCAACAAAGAACCCATTTCCTTGGAAACCTTACCAATGCCACCGACATCGAACTCCGATGATCCAACCTCGATGGAAGATGACGACGATCCTGTGGGCAGTGGAGAAGGTCAAGATGAAGTCAATCCTGTGAGTGGCGGCAGAAGTGGTAATGACAAAATCGACGAGGATGTGAAGGCAAGACGACGATATCCTACTAGGGAACGTACTGTTCCTACGTATTTGGGAGAATACGTCACTGACTTTGATGATTCTTTCACAGTAAATGATTCAAGTGCTGCTAAATATTCTGTTGATTTTTGTTACAGTATGGTAGATATACCCAGAACATATCATGATGCAATATCCTCCCCAGATTCTTCTAAATGGGTTAATGCTATGCAAGAAGAAATTAATTCTTTAAATGAAAATGACACTTACGAGTTAACCCAACTGCCTGATGGCAGATGTGCAGTGGGGGGTAGATGGGTGTATACTGTGAAATCATGTCCTAATAATGTTGAAAAATATAAGGCTCGCTATGTAGCGAAAGGTTATTCCCAAGTGCGTGATTTAGATTATCACGAAACCTTTTCACCTACTGCCAGAATCACTTCAATTCGTATCTTATTACAACTGGCAATGCAAGACAATTTAATTGTTAATCAAATGGATGTAAGTAGTGCTTATCTTAATGCTCCTATTAACTGTGAAATTTACATTGACCAACCCGAAGGTTTTGTAAAGTTTGATGAAAAGGGTAATAAACTGTTCTTAAAATTGAAGAAATCCATTTACGGTCTTAAACAGAGTGGACGTAACTGGAATGAATTGTTGCACAATTTCCTTGTAGAACAAGATTTTGATATGTCCCTTGCTGATCCTTGTGTTTATTCCAAGAAAGTAGGTAATTCAAAGATTATCATAATTATCTGGGTTGATGACATAATCATTGCTGCTAGTAATGAAACTTTGCTCAATGCTACCAAAAGTTCTCTTTGCCATAATTTTAAGATGAAAGACTGGTAATATTTCCTGGTTTTTAGGTATTGAATTCAAACATGATTCTGAGAAGTTTGTGATGGTACAGTCAAGGTACATTGAGAAACTGTTGAATAGGTTCAATATGACAGATTGCAAACCAAAAGCCACTCCTTGTGATTTGAGTGTAAGTAAAGTCATATATAACCATTCTGAGAAATTACCCGATTCAAGACTGTATAGAGAGATGGTTGGCAGTCTTATATATCTTATGACCTGTACGCGTCCTGATCTTTGCTACATTGTAACTATATTGTCTCAAAATATGAATAATCCAAAAAAAGCTCACTTAAATATGGCTAGGCATGTTCTAAGGTATCTTAAAGGTACTATAAATGTTGGTTTGACTTTCAAAAAGCAAACTTGTGAAATGCTTAAGCTCCAAGGGTTTTGTGATTCCGACTGGGGTGCGTCATCTGATAGACGCAGTATCTCTGGATATGGCTTTATGTTATGTGATGATGGTCCTTTGATTTCTTTGGAAAAGACGAAAACAGCAGATTGTAGCCTTATCAACCTGCGAGGCAGAATCCGTTGCTCTAACGTCTGCCATCCAGGAAGCTAAGTTTTTAAGTCAGCTTTTGGTGGATATGAATGCTGGTAATAAAACCAATGTAACACTTCATGTAGACAATCAAGGTGCAATATGTCTGGCTAAAAATCCTGTATACCATCAGCGTACAAAGCATATAGACATTAGATACCATTACATAAGATCTGAAATTCAGAACGGTGCAGTTAAATTAGTTTATGTACCTTCAAGCGATAATATCGCAGATATTTTCACAAAGCCAGCAACAAAGGATAAATTAAATAAATTTACTTCCTTGAGGGGCAGCGTATACACCACATAATGTGTGTACCATTGTATATATAATCTTTTTCTATATATAATTTGCAAATACCATTTCTATTTTTCTCTATGTTGTATGTTTTGTTTTGTTTTTTCATTTTGCATTCATTCCAATTATTATTCATATGCATATAATATTTTGCAAATTATAATCTGTTGAATGCCTTATTATTGATTACTAAGAATATGATGTTTTCTAGGAATTTGCTTCTTTATCTAGCTATGTTCTTTTATAAATTTCTACCATTTTACCTGCTCCACGCCATGTCTAATACTTACATTATAATAATTTACTTGATATTTGCTGCTCTACTTATATATTATAATATGTCATTAATTCCTGTATACTTATATATACATTGTTAGCTAAATATTTGCCACCTTAAGTTTAAGTGGGGGTGTTGAGGGTAAACTTAATCGACAAATATATTTTTCTTAAGTTTACTAATTAGATTAATATTTTTCACAATAATATAATTGGTATATTTTTCATATATATGCCCAGTACATATTTTCCAAGCTGGCATTTTCTTTTTGTTCATGTCTTAACGTTGTATGACGCTTCATTCATATAGTAAACAAATAATAACCGGTGACTGTGACTTTCAATTATATCCCCAAGATTGCCCTTTATCCACCATCATGGCTCATAGTGGTCATACCTCAACAGGACTCAAAGTACCGAGCTCGGTTAAGAGCTCACAAACAGACAGGACAGATATTTGTACTTGAACACCCCATCTCTATTACCATTAGTCGGTTAAATGAAACTCAGAATTCAACTTTCTTTTAATTTGGGAAATGCAATGACATTAAAAGACTTGAATTAAATTTCTCAAATTAAATTTTATGAAATGCTGCCTCGAATCCCGGAGGTGGTGAGCACGATTTCGTTTCCCGACACCACGGACGTATGCCAAGACTTTGGCCTCAACTCGACGATTACCTCTGTAACACAGGCAGAGTAGAATACAGGACACTGCAATTTCAGAAACAGAAATGACACACTGTTTATAATGGGAAACTGAAAGCATGAGCACACATATAAACCTCTCCCACCCATGGGTCGGGAGAAGGGGTAGCCATCAGGGGACTTAAACAGAGAATCAAGAAGTTAGAGGAAATGGTTATAAGCCTTGATGATAAAATTCGGAATATGGATGGAGAAATGAAAGAGAATGAAACACTCAGAGAACAAATAAGATCTTTGGAGGAAGCAAATAAAGCACAAGGGCAGGAGAGAAAGGAACTAGAAAAAAGAATAAAGAAGCTGGAAGGGGAAAAGAGTCAACTAGAATCTAGAATTTCTAAACAAGAAGATAAAAACAAACAGCTGAATGACAACCTAAAGGAATTAGATGTTAGTTCACTGCTCTCTTCTGAGAGAGACGAGATTGCTGCTTGGAATGTCCAGATTAAGGAAAACATTGAACAGTTCAGGAAAGAGTTCCAGGAGCTGAATATGGAAAATGATGCCATGAAAACTTCCATTGCTGATGGACTAAAGGGGAATGTGGCAGTAAAAGAGGCTGTAAAGGTGGTGGCACTGGAAAACATACAAACAGTTGACTATAAAGAGACAGTAATCGAAAAAATGAAAGACGTTGTGATGGAAAGGGCAAACCCACTCATCAGACAGGCACTTGATAAGGAGAAGACAGTGGTAATCTCAGGCATAAGTGAATCCCAGGAGCCAACATGGCAGGGGAGACTTGAAGAAAATAAAGCTAAGGTTGTAGACCTGATAAGAAAACTTGGAGTAGTATGTGGTCCTGAGGATATTGTAAACATACACCAACTAGGTAAATATTCGAGGGAAGGAAAGCCGAGACCAACAAAAGTAACCTTTGAGAGAGGGGAAACATGTAGGGAAATATTGTTGAGAAAAAAAAGTCTAAAAGACCTTCAAGAATGCAAAGAAGTGTTCATTAGACGATACAGAACACAGGAAGAGATGGGAAAGATCAAAAAATTGTTGCAAGAGGCAAGAAGGTTAAATGATGAAAAAAATGAAAAAGAGAAGAAAATTTTTCGTTACAGAGTACTTCCAGACAAAGGGGAGATAAAGAAGATAATGACAGAAGATCAGGGGATGGGTCCTCATTAAGATTGTTATACACAAATGCTGATGGACTAGCCGGTAAGGCAGTAGAATTAAAAGATAGGATTCACAACAGTAAGGCAGATATAGTAGCAATTACAGAGACTAAGTTGAGTGAGGACATAAACAGTGTCACAGTTTTTCCTAAGGGCTTCAGAATACTAAGGTTGAAAGATCTGAGAGGACTGGTGGAGGGATAGCACTGCTCATAAGTGAGAGGATTCAAGTTGAAGAAATAAACTTGGCTATAGAAAGTGAGTTCAGGGAATTTCTTGTTGCTCGCATAAATACTGGGTCAGAGAGCATTATAATAACTGTTGTATACAACCCACCAAGGAACCAAAATAGGCTTGAAATTTATGAGTAAAGTCATATAGGTACTATTGAAGTCATAAACTCAGTTGTTAACATGGCACGGGAGAAAAAATGTAGGATTTTGATTATGGGAGACTTTAATCATAAAGAGATAGATTGGATAAATCTTGACCCACACAGTGGTGAGGACTCATTCGGGGCAAGATTCCTAGATTGCGTACAAGGGAATTTCCTACACCAACAGGTAATGGAACCAACAAGGGCCAGGGGTGGGGATGAGCCATCACTACTTGATCTAGTGTTCACAGATAATGTGTTGGATATTGAAAATATTGAGTATGAACCACCAATTGGAAAGAGTGACCACTGTGTGTTGTTGATGGAGTATATCATTGAAGATATTCTTCCTGAGAGTAGAGGCACTGAGGACATGAGGAGGAACTATCCGAAAGGAGATTACATCAAAATGAATGAGCTTTTTGCAGTTATTGACTGGAGAACCTTATTTTACAACAAATCTGTACAAGAAATGTATGACATCTTTTGTGAGAAATATGGGAAGATAGTAGATTGCTGCATACCTGTCACCAAAGTAGGTGTAATTCATGCCAGAGAGAAATGGTTCGATAATGGGTGTAAAAGAGCTAAGGAGTAGAGAGACAAATGCTGGAAAAGGTATAGGAGGAGAAAAAACATAAATGCCTGGCAAACCTACAAAAGAGCAAGAAATGACTACCTAAGTAAAAGGAGAGAGGCAGAGAGAGATTATGAGAGGGGCATCACCAGGAAGGCTAAAGAAAATCCCAAGCTTTTCCACAGCTTTATCAGAGGAAAACTGAAGGTAAAAGAACAGGTTTTAAGGCTAAAGAGAGCGGATGGAAGCATCACTGAGACGGATGAAGAGATCTGCAAAGAATTGAACAAGGAGTTTCAGTCAGTATTTACAGTAGAAAATACCCCACCCCCTCAGATTGTAGTGATAGAAGCTCAAGGGCCGGTATTAGAGAACATCAACCTTACAGCCACAGAGGTATGCAAAGCGCTGATGGATTTAGATGTTCATAAAGCTACAGGTCTTGATGACATATCCCCTCATGTGCTTAAAAAATGCGCAAACACAATATCAGTGGCACTAAGTATCATATTTAAGGAGTCACTGGAGTCAGGGGAGATTCCAAGAGGCTGGAAACAAGCAAATGTGATACCTATCTTCAAAAAGGGAAGGAGGGATACGGCTCTGAACTATAGACCAGTTTCCTTGACCAGCATAGTTTGCAAAGTTATGGAGAAACTACTAAGGAAACATATCTCTCTTCACTTGGAATCCTTCAACTTTTTGTCAGTGAGGCAACATGGCTTCAGAGAAGGTAGATCAACAGTAACAAACTTATTAGAATTTTATGATGAGGTAAGCCAAATCTTACAGGAAAGAGAGGGCTGGGCAGATTGCATATTCCTAGACTTCCAGAAAGCGTTTGACACTGTTCCACATGGGAGACTTATTAGGAAGCTGCACTCAATGGCTAGAATAGGTGGAAATGTTTTGGAATGGATAAAAACTTTAGAAGGAAGGGAACAGAGGGTTAGAGTAAGACACTCAGTGTCTGAATGGAGAAGAGTTAGTAGTGGAGTTCCACAGGGTTCAGTTTTAGGGCCACTTTTGTTCCTTGTATATGTAAATGACCTACCAGAGTCTGTAAATTCATTCATGAATATGTTTGCAGATGATGCAAAGATTGTGAAGAAAGTAAAAAACGAGAACAATGGTAGAGAACTTCAGGAGGATCTAAATAATCTGCATGAGTGGTCAGAAAAGTGGCTAATGAAATTCAATACTTCAAAATGTAAGGTAATGAGAATGGGTACAAGTGCAAGAAGGCCCAAGCTTGACTACTCGGTGGCTGGAGTACAACTTCAAGAGACAGAAAATGAGAGAGACCTAGGAGTAAACATACTGGCAGATTTGTCTCCAGAAATACATATAAATGGCATAGTAAGGGCAGCATATGCATTCTTATCAAATGTAAGGGTAGCCTTCAGGCACATGGACAAGGAAATGTTCAGAAATATTTATGTAACCTATGTGAGGCCAAAACTCGAATATGCAGCCCCCTTTTGGAATCCGCACTTGAAAAAGCACATAGCTAAGCTTGAAAAAGTTCAAAGACATGCCACGAAACTGGTGCCAGAAATACGCAATCTCAGTTATGATGAGAGGCTGAGGGAATTAGACTTACCATCACTCGAAGCTAGAAGAGTAAGGGGGGATATGGTGACAGTCTTTAAATTCCTTCATGGTTATAATAGAGTGGATAGGGATCGATATTTCGATATGGCTGGCTCTAGAACTAGAGGTCATAGTTTGAAGCTTCGTAAGAAAACTTCTTTGCAGGATGTAAGGAAATACTTTTTCAGTGTAAGAGTAGTTGATAATTGGAATTCGCTAAGCGAGGAGGTAGTTAATGCTATCTCAATCCATAGTTTTAAGGACAGGTATGATAAGTATCACTAAGTATAAAATGGAACCGATCAGGAGACGGGAAGATACGAGCTTTGGGCTCTTTCCCGTAAACACAATTAGGTAATCACAATTAGGTAATCAATGAGTTTCCAATGTCATTCTACTGGATCAAAATATATTGGTTATTCAAAGCTAACCAGAAATATTTATGCTACCAAAATAGCATACAAAACCATTAATTCTTTACTGGTTTTAAAGGAAAACAATATATTCACAATAAATGAAGAATAAGCAAGACAAATACAGTACTGTATGTATTCCTTAACTTGTGGGCAACCACAAAAGTTGCAATGCTTATTACTGATTTGCAATTAATATGATAAAACACTCTATTTAGGATAAAGGAAGAATCTACGAGATAAATACAGTATTCATTCACTTTTGGTTATCAAGAACTTTGCAATGAAAAAAAAGGGTGCAAAACCACCTTTTTAGGTATTTGCAACTTATAACTCAAAACACTTTATCCCCAACATATGAAGAATTAGCAAGATAAATACAGTATGCATTCATTAAATTGTGGTTAACAGGAAATATTTGCAAAGCCAACAGGGTAAAATTACCTTTTAATTATTTGCAGATTATAGCATAAAACTCTTTAGCTAAATGATTAATTATTTGCAATTTGTATAGCAAATAGCTTTATTGACGAGTTTTTGACGTAAAACACTTTATTTACGATGACAGAAAGAGGTGAAATGAATTAGAATTTATTAGGAAAAGAGATAGATTTTTACGGGCTCATAGCCAGTCTTCAGAGGATGAGATTTTCGTTTATCACATTCAATGAAAAGAAACTTCTTAACAATGCATATCAGCTGTAATTTCCAGCTTAAGGAATTAACTTTGGCATGTGAGATTCCAGTTTGGTAATCTACAAAATTTCGTGTGTATGGGAATGGAATCTGAGAATAAAAATCCGTAAGATTTAGCCAGTAACGAATGTAACTAATTCTCGAAAATAAACCAATTTGCTTGGCCCACGAGCTTTACCATACACTATCCCTCACCTTGTTGTGCTAGATGAATTCCTGTGAAGATGCCACGTAAATAAGGTTTGAAATAAACTTAGACTTCTCAAGCGAGATGTTGCCTCTTCGAAGTTTGAGGCCAAAAGGAGGACGCCTCATTGTCCCTACTGGTGAGTTCATCAGTAGGATACATTTTCTAGAGCAGTAACTGGCTCTGATATAATTTAAGGACTATTTTAGTGGTGGTCCCTGGCAGGCAATTATAGCAGAGATGCAAGGGAGAGACAGTATTTTCAGGTGCAACAAGTGGAAGCAAATAAAATAAAACGAGAATTATAATGAAAAGTTAGGTTACTGGTAAACAATCTTCAGAATGTTCTTGGCTCGTAGCAGACGGAAAATAGGAGCAGCCTTTATATCGGGACTATACTTCTTCACGTACAAGAAGAGTAAATAAGGTATATTTAAAATTAGCTATAAGCTAAAATATAAATTGCAAATAATCATAATCTGCAAAAGTCCAGAAGTGGGAATTAGTTTTTTTAGTTAGAAAATAACAGCTAAGTTACTAAGTTAATTAATAAGGCATCCAACAGCCTCTGGTGACTTTGAGCTAAACGCTCTCTCACAATAAGCAAGACAAATACTGCACTGTATGTATTCCTTAAATTGTGGGCAACCACAAAAGTTGCAATGCTTATTACTGATTTGCAATTAAAATGGTAAAACACTCTATTTAGGATAAAGGAACAATCTATGAGATAAATACAGTATTCATTCAATTTTGGATATCAAGAACTGTTTGCAATGAAAAGGAGGGTGCAAAGCCAACTTTTGAAGTATTTGCAACTTATAACTCAAAAACACTTTACCCCAACATATGAAGAATTAGCAAGATAAATACAGTATGCATTCATTAAATTGTTGTTAACAGGAAATATTTGCAAAGCCAACAGGGTAAAATTACCTTTTAATTATTTGCAGTTTATAGCATAAAACACTTTAGCTAAATGATTAATTATTTGTAATTATATAGCAAATAGCTTTATTGACGAGTTTTTGATGCAAAACACTTTATTTACGATGATAGAAAGAGGTGAAATGAAATTAGAATTTATTAGGAAAAAGGATAGATTTTTACGGGCTCATAACCAGTCTTCAGAGGATGACATTTTCGTTTATCACATTCAATGAAAAGAAACTTCTTAGCAATTTATATCAGCTTTAATTTCCAGGTTAAGAAATTAACTTTGACAAGTTAGATTCCAGTTAGGTAATCTACAAAATTTCGTTTGTATGGGAATGGAATCTGAGAAAAAAAAATTTGTAAGTTTTAGCCAGTAACGAATGTAACTAATTCTCGAAAAACCAATTTGATTGACCCACGAGCTTTACCATACACTATCCCTCACCTTGTTGTGCCAGATGAATTCCTGTGAAGATGCCACTTAAATAAGGTTTGAAATAAACTTAGACTGCTCAGGCGAGATGTTGCCTCTGGCGTCTTCAGCGCCAAAATGAGGACGCTTCATTGTCCCTCCTGGTGACGTCATCTGCAGGATATATTTCTAGAGTAGTAACTGGCTCTGATATCATTTAAGGACTACTTTAGTGGTGGTCCCTGGCAGGCAATTATAGCAGAGATGCAAGGGAGAGACAGTATTTTAGGTGCAACAAGTGGGAGCAAATAAAATAAAACGAGAATAATAATGGAAAGTTAGGTTACTGGTAAACAATCTCCAGAACGTTCTTTGCTATTAGGAGACGGAATTTAAGTACTCAAATAATAAAGAAGCTACTGATATATATCTAGAAAGGCTATAGACATAACAGCAAGGTCAAATTTATAACAAAATTATCAGCAAGAACAATTTTTATAATAAGAAAATTGTAAGCAAAACATATCTGGTGAGTTCAGTGAAGAGGTGAAAAAGTAGGAGCAGCCTTTATATCGGGATTATACTTCTACACGTACAAGAAGAGTAAATAAGGTATATTTAAAATTAACAATAAGCTAAAATATAAATTGCAAATAATCATAATCTGCAAAAGTCAAGAAGTGGGAATTATTTTTTTTTTTTTTAGAAAAATTACAGTTAAGTTACTAAATTAATAAGGCATCTAACAGCCTCTGGTGACTTTGAGTGAAACACTCTGTCACAAAGGCCCTTTCTAGAGAATATTGATTTAGCAAAATTCTACTACAGAAGGCGAAAAAAGAACAGAGGAAGTTACGCTGATTTCAGTGTTATTATGAGGGATGAGATATCCTTCTCATGGAAAAGAACAAATGAACAATAAGAATGGGATCCACCACTGGAACATATCATACTATTAGGAAAAGTGAACAAGTCTTATAAACAAAACATTAATTGACTTGCAAAACATAAATGAAATGTGATGAAATTCAAATTTCAAGAAAATTAAATCATAATTAGATATCAGTGAATATCAATATTTAAGTTTAAAAATGTTTCCCATGCAAGAAGGCAATAATATAATATAAAAAAAAAATACAATATATGCATATGTAAAATATGAACCAAGTCGTCATTAACATTGGCGACTGGATTTAAAACAGTTTCAGCTATTCAACACTAAATTAAAATGTTTCCGCCATGTTCTGGCTTTCAAAGTCCCACAAAAGGAAATATAAAACTACGATCAAAGAATTATTCTTCATCTTTTTCGTCTTCCATTAGGAATAACATTTGTACTCTAAAATAAACAAGTACAGCACAGTATTAAAGACTTAAATGATAAACATAAAAAATAAACAACACATTAGAGAAGTAATCTTTACCGACTAGTCAAATTTAGGCTAACAGCACCAGCTTCCTCATTTGAGGGTAACGACCGTCTACTTAGTAGATCAGCAAGGTCATTGTCCTTGCCATGAACATATTGGGCAGTGAATTTTGAAAGATTCAGGTAAAGTGCCCACCTTTTCAGGCGAGGATTTAGCTTGTCTGCAGTCTGTAAATATAGGAGAGGTCGGTGGTCGGTTCTCATTGTAAAATGTTGGCCATACAGATGGACTTCAAATTTCTTTATGGCCCAATATGCAGCTAGATCTTCCCTCTCCACGGTGGAGTAATTTCGCTCTGCAGGGCGAAGCCTGTGGCTTGCATATCGCACTGGAGCTACTTCTGCTGAGTTGTCTGATCGGGCTTGCAAGAGCTTGGCACCCAGGCCTTCGTCTGAGGCGTCGTTCTGCAAGATAAATGGAAAATCAGGGTTTACCAGTTGTAATACTGGCTCACCCGCCAATGCTTCTCGGAACTTGAAAAATGCTCTCTCCGCTTCATCTGTCCATTGGACAGGGGAGGTTTTACCTTGCTTCAAGGAGGTCATTTGCTGCAAAGGGGCAGCGATAGTATTAAAGTGTGGAATGAACCGTTGGTAGTAGCCGACACTACCCAGGAATGATCTCAGTTGAGTGGCAGTGGCAGGTTTCTCCATATCCTTAATAGCTTGTACCCTGTCATGTAAAGGGGACATAACTCCTTCTCCAACCACGTGGCCGAGATACTGCAATTGTGTGAAACCAGTCTCACATTTGGAAGGCTTTAAATGAAGTCCATGCGTGTTCAGACGAGTGAGAACTCTGCGGAGAGTCTCGAGGTGCGATGACCAATCCTGAGAATGCACCAGGATGTCGTCTATAAAGCATGAAACATT
Organism: Halocaridina rubra; assembly: GCA_037179515.1. Lineage (NCBI taxonomy): Eukaryota > Metazoa > Arthropoda > Malacostraca > Decapoda > Atyidae > Halocaridina > Halocaridina rubra. The sequence continues at coordinate 86,390 of JAXCGZ010019098.1, forward strand.
GTTGAGATCCTGTAGTACTATCCTCATGAGTCTGCTGAAGCAGCCAGGGGCATTTACCATACCAAAAGGCATGACCCTGAACTGGTATAGACCATATCTTGTGGAAAAGGCTGTAAAGGATAGTAGGTTGGCCATGGCACCAGCCGCCCGTTGAAAGACTACGACTGAAGGTATTAGGATGCAACTAGGACTGGTCCAGACAGTTCCAGGTTGAGTCTTCCTTCAGGATGGTTCTTTCCTCTTGCCTGCATCTACACTGAATATTCTGGCATATTCATTACACATCTCTTGCTATTCCATTACATTTGACAAGTCACAACATTCTGCACATCTGTCTCTTTTACTTTCCTTTTCCTCACATTTTGTCATTATTTATGGAAGGTTCACAACTAATGGCCCCCAGTACCCGGCATAGTGGGGTGCGAAGAATCTCCGGGGATCGTTTTGACTCCACCATTGGCTTGAGGGCAGACATGCCTGGTGGTAGTAATGGTTCTGCTCTTAACCTTGCACCTCCCAATAGATCTGCTTCTTTCACTCTTCACTATTCAAACATTCGTGGGCTTAACTCTAATCTTTCGTCTGTGGAACAGCACTTGGGCACTTTCCTCCCTAACCTCCTCCTCCTATCTGAAACCCAGATGTCTATACATGCTTCCACTGACCCTTTCCAAATCTCCCACTATAATCTGTATACTCGTTTTCATTCCAAAGGTGGGGTCTGTGCTTACTGCAACATTAACACTCCTACTGTGAGGCTCATGGACCTTGAATCTCCTGACTTTGACGTTCTCTGGCTAAAAGTCTATCTCTCCACTACCACTATCATCCTTTGCTTCTGCTACTGGTCTCCAAACTCCACCGAGTTTGTGTCTTTCTTTGAATATCTCTCCTCGTGCCATGAGTCCTTGCTATTTTCTCACCCACATGCCGAAGTTCTCTACATTGGAGACTTCAATGTACACCACAGTGAGTGGCTTCATTCTTCTCTCACTGATGTGGGAGGAAGCGAGGCTCTTGCTTTCTCTATTACTCACGATCTGGAGCAAATTATCAAACATCCTACTCGTGTTCCTGATCGTCACGAACATGCTGCAAACACTGATGACCTATTTTTTACTTCTAACCCTTCTAACTACTCTTATTCTGTGCTTTCCCCTCTTGGTAAATCTGACCACTCCATGATCTCTGTCTCTTGCATTTTTGCTCCCCCACCACCAATCCCTCCTACTCAATGCAGCCTTTGGCACTTCGAGCGAACCCAATATGAAAATTTGCGTAACTTTCTCTTTGACTTCCCATGGGATGACTACTGCTTTCAGTCCTTCAACCCTGATCGCGGAGCTGTAAAAGTTGCCGAGATCGTGCCAGCGGGAATGGAGGCGTATATCCCCTCTTCTACAAAAACTTTCTCTCCCCCTAAACCTTGGTTTGACCATGCCTGCTCCATGGCTATCCAGGCTAGGAATCAGGCTCACCGATCTTACCAAGCCTCTCTTTCGAATTTAACTCGCTCTGCTTTTATTATAGCTAGGAATCGCTGTACAGCTCAGATTTGAAGGTCTAAGGCTTCCTTTATAAAAAGGAAAGTTGATGACCTTAACTCCTCTCCCACTGACAAATGCTTCTGGTCCTTAGCCAAAAGCCTCTCCAAAAACTTCTGTAACTCAAGCTTTCCCCCTCTCATTCGTTCTGATGGTTCTATAGCTTGCTCTCCCACTGACAAAGCCGCTCTCTTTGGCTCTCATTTTTCTGCCAACTCTTCTATCAATGATTCCGGCGCACCTGTTCCTCAGTCTTTTCCCCTCTCTAACCCTATGCCCTCCCAAATCCTTTCTTCACGCAAAGTTCATAAGGTTCTTCGCTCACTAAAGACAAACAAGGCATCTGGTCCCGATGGTATCCTTGCAAGGTTCCTTAAGGAGTTTGCAGATGAACTGGCTCCCGTGCTTTACCGTCTTTTTCGCCTCATTCTATCGACCAGTATCCAGCCTTCATCTTGGAAGCATGCTCTAGTTCAACCTGTTCCTAAGAAGGGTGACCGCTCTATTCCTTCTAACTACCGACCTATTGCTCTAACCTCCTCTATTGCTAAAGTTTTCAAAACTTTGCTCAATGTTCACTTCTTGAAACGCCTTGAATCTAACTCACTTATCTCCGATCACCTGTACGGCTTCCGCAAGGCAAGATCCACTGGTGATCTCCTGTCCTATCTTACTCATGTATAGTCATCTTCTTTGAGGAACTATGGGGAATCCTTTGTCGTCACCCTTGATATCTCTAAGGCTTTTGACAGAGTCTGGCACATGGCTCTGTTGGCCAAAATCCCTGCCTATGGCTTTACCCCTTCTTTCTGTTCTCTGATTTCCAATTTTCTTACTGACTTTTCTATATCTGTAGTTGTTGATGGCGCGGCATCTAGCCCTTTCTCTGTTTCCAGTGGTGTTCCACAGGGCTCTGTTCTTTCACCTACTCTCTTCCTTCTCTTCATCAATGATCTTCTACAATCCCCATCTTCCTCTCTTCGTCATGCCTTTGCCGATGATTCTACCCTTCACTTTTCCTCTGCCTTTTCTTCACAACCTTCATCTGTTACTCGTAATCAATCTCGTATCACTCTTTCTTCTACTCTTAACTCCGATTTGCAGAGAGTATCTGAATGGGGCACTCAAAATTTAGTTAAATTCAATGCCTCCAAGACACAGTTTCTGGCTATCTCTTTATCTTCTTCTTCTCCTGATAAACCTATTGTCTTCAAAACTAATGAAATTTACCCTCTTAACTCTATCAATATATTAGGACTCCATATAGCCTCTAACTTGTCTTGGAGGAGTCACATAAACCAAATTTCTAAATCTTCATCCAAAAAATTGGGGGTTTTGTTTCATTTTCGTTATTACTTTTCCTCTTTGCAGTTACTTAAAATTTACAAAGGTCTTATCCGCCCCTGCTTAGAATACTGCTCAAACATCTGGGGTGCTTCTTCCTTTACTTATCTTCTTGATAGGGTTGAATCTAAGGCAGTCAGACTCATTAATGATCCTTCTCTTACTTCTAACCTGGATTCTCTCCCTCTTCACCGTAAGGTATCTTCCCTTTCGCTTTTCTATCGCTACTACTTCCATGGCGAGTTGCATCCCTCCTCCACTGCCGAGGCCACGTAACACTCGCCAAGCGGCCTCATCTCACAGGTACTGTGTGGAGATTTGTAGGTCGCGGATTGGTCGGTGCAGCGACTGCCTCTTCCCATCTACCTCCAGACTCTGAAACTCTCTTCCCCCTTCTGTCTTTCCTAATTCTTATGACCTTTCATCCTTCAAAAAGTAGATCTATCATCATCTCAGAGCCTAGTCCTCCATATCTCTGGGTCCTCTTTACTTTGACTGTTTTTTCTGTCTGTCGTTTTTCTTTGTGTGACATTACCTCATCTCTGCCTTGCCCTTAACCTTTTTCTTTTCCTTCGTCTTGGTATTTTCTCGTGCCTGTGCCTTTGTTGATGAGGGCAGTTTCTGCCTGTCCCGGTGTCACACTCTTAAAAAAAAAAATAACAAAAAAAGGCTTGGTAGTCTCGCTCAACGGGACTTGCCAAAATCCACTGGCCAGATCCAACTTGGATAGGTAACGGGCTTGGGAAAGCAACGAGAAAATAAGCTCGGCGTCAGCAATGGGCTCTCCATCAAAGACGGTGCGCGAGTTAAGCTTACGACAGTCAAGGCAGAACCTGTGACTGCCATCTCGCTTACGCACTGCCAGTAACGGCGAACACCAAGGTAAAATGCTCTTTTCAACTATTCCGAGGCAGACCCAAGTGTCTAGATCTTTCTTCAGCCTTAAGGACAGCTGGTGGGGAAGACAGTAGGAATGCCGAAATGGCTCTGGGTCAGTCAATCTGACATGATGCTCAAGGGTAGCAGTAATGCCTGGGAGGTCGTTGAAGACGTTCTCATAGTCCTCTAATAGCTTGTTCAGCTGTTCCCGTTGACTCGGTTGCAGTCTGGAGTTAATAATGCAATTACTCACACTCTCCTTTCGGTGTGTGGGAATGGCAGGATCCTTACCATCATCAAAAGCTAAGCTTATGTCTTCAATTGCAAGGGCGGTGGCTGCGGCCAAAGGGGCTTCTTCCGAAAAACTCCACTCCCGTAAGTCTGTCTCCACTGCAAGGGTGGAGTATTCCAATATAGGAGGTAAGGGGTGGCTATAATGGAGCACCTGTGTTGCTGCAGCCTCGGAGGTTCTGTTGATGCTGGGGGCATCTATAGGGGTTGCTGAGAGAGCCAGCGCAGGATTCCTGTGGGCCTCCGGGTCCTCACAATAAAGCTTCAGCTGGTTAATGTGGTAATTCCTGTTATTGTCATCAACATTTAGCACATAATTGTCAGGGGTCACTCGGTGTACCACAGTGTACGGTCCTTTTCCAGCGTAGCATTAGCTTGTGGGTATCTGTTGGAAGAAGTAACAGAGCTCGATCTCCGGGTGTCAGGGCACGATGCCACGCAGGCTTGTCAAAGAGGAGCTTGGCAGTCTGCTGGTGACCCTTAATGGCTAATTGTGCAGTTTTCCAAGCCTTTTTGAGGTGAGATGAAAACTTCAAAATATACTCCTGGACGTCCATATCGTCATCTTCGATGGTAGGTGAATCCCAACATTCTGCCAAGAATTCTACTGGGCCTCTGACCTTATGGCCATAAATCAGCTCGAAAGACGAGTATCCAGTAGTGTTGTGGGTCGTGTCTCTTAAGGAGAAAAGGGCAGCAGGGACTGTGGGGGTTTTAATTTTAAATGATGATGCTAGAGTGTTAAGATTCTGTTTTACTAAGGGGACTCAAAGTACCGAGCTCGGTTAAGAGCTCACAAACAGACAGGACAGATATTTGTACTTGCACACCCTATCTTCAATACCCTTGGTCGGTTAAATGAAACTCAGAATTCAACTTTCTTTTAATTTTGGAAATGCAATGACATTAAAAGAATTTAATTAAATTTCTCAAATTAAACTTTATGAAATGCTGCCTCGAATCCCGGAGGAGGTGAGTATGAGTTCGTTTCCCGGCACCACGGACGTATGCCAAGACTTTGGCCTCAACTCGATGATTACCTCTGTCACACAGGCAGAGTAGAATACAGGACACTGCAATTTCAGAAACAGAAATGACACAGTTTATAATGGGAAACTGAAAGCATGAGCACACCTATAATGAGTTTCCAATGTCATTCTACTGGATGAATATATATAGGTTATTCACAGCTAACCAGAAATATTTATGAATATATATAGGTTATTCACAGCTAACCAGAAATATTTATGCTACCATAATAGCATACAAAACATTAATTCTTTACTGGTTTTAAAGAAAATAATATATTCACAATAAATGAAGAATAAGCAAGACAAATACAGTACTGTATGTATTCCTTAAATTGTGGGCAACCACAAAAGTTGCAATGCTTATTCCGGATATGAAATTAATATGGTAAAACACTCTATTTAGGGTAAAGGAAGAATCTACGAGATAAATACAGTATTCATTCACTTTTAGTTATCAAGAACTTTGCAATAAAAAAAACGGTGCAAAACCACCTTTTGGGGATTTGCAACTTATAACTCAAAACACTTTATCCCCAACATATGAAGAATTAGCAAGATAAATACGGTATGCATTCATTAAAATGTGGTTAACAAGAAATATTTGCATAGCCAACTGGGAAAAATTACCTTTTGAATATTTGCAATTTGGCTTTTTGGCAAATAGCTTTACTGACGAGTTTTTTGAAGTAAAAAAAAACACTTTATTTACGATGATAGAAAGGGGTGAAATGAAATTAGAATTTATTAGGAAGAGAGATAGATTTTTACGGGCTCATAACTAGTCTTCAGAGGATGAGATTTTCGTTTATCACATTCAGTGAAAAGAAACTTCTCAGCAATATATATCAGCTGTAATTTACAGGTTAAGGAATTAACTTTGGCATGTGAGATTCCAGTGTGGTAATCTACAAAATTTCGTGTGACTTGGAATGGAATCTGAGAATAGAAATCCATAAGATTTATCCAGTAACGAATGTAACTAATTCTCGAAAATAAACCAATTTGCTTGACCCACGAGCTTTACCATACACTATCCCTCACCTTGTTGTGCCAGATGAATTCCTTGTTGTGCTAGATGAATTCCTGTGAAGATGCCACGTAAAATGATTTTAAATAAACTTGGACCACCCAGGCTGGATGTTGCCTCTGGGCAGTCTTGGCGCAAAAAGAGAGCGTCTCCTCGTGGGGCTTCGTGACGTCATCTGTCGGAGACATTCTCAGAGCAGTAATTGGTTCTGATTTCATTTTAAGGATTATTTTAGTGGTGGTCCCTGGCAGGCAATTATAGCAGAGATGCAAGGGAGAGACAGTATTTTTAGGTGCAACAAGTGGAAGCAAATAAAATAAAACGAGAATACTAATGAAAAGTTCAGTTACTGGTTCTTCTTTATAATTTTCTTGGCCCGTTGCAGGAAGAAAAATAGGAGCAGCCTTTATATTGGGGCTATACTTCTACACGTACAAGAAGAGTAAATAAACACTATAGAATTAGCTATAAGCTAAAATACAAATTGCAAATAATCATAATCTGCGAAAGTCAAGAAGTGGGAATTATTTTATTAGTTAGAAATAACAGTTATATTAAAGGGAATTATTTTAATTTTTTTAGTTAGAAAATAACAGTTATGTTACTAATTTAATTACTAAAGCATCTAACAGCCTCTGTTGACATTGAGCGAAACACTCTGTCACAGGGACGTACTTGTCCCACTGCCTAGGTATATCTATCACTAGCTTGCGCAAACATCGCTTCAATGTCCCAATAGAGCGTTCGCATGCTCCATTTGATTGGGCATGATAGACACTCGTACGAATATGCTTCATTTCTAAAAGGTTGCAGAAAGCCTCAAAGTGCCTACTTGTAAACTGACTTCCATCGTCAGAAGTGACCTGCTCAGGAAAGCCAACCTTGGAGCAGATTTCAAATAAGGCATGAGCGAATGCTTCAGTTGTGATAGAAGACAGTGGCACTGCATCTGGGTACCTTGTTGCCAGGTCATCATATACCAGGAGGAACTGTTTCCCCGTGGACGAAGCTGGATTAATAGGACCTAATATGTCAATAGCGACCTTGGAAAATGGCTCCATTGAGAGCTTAGTTATCCCCATGGGAACTTTCGGTACCGGTGCCGTAGAGGTGAATTGACAGACAGGGCAGGAGCCTACATATCTGTCTACCATGGCGTACATGTTTGGCCATGCAAAAGCTTTCTGAAGGACGTGCCGAGTTTTTGCTTTGCCTCTGTGTCCACTCAGAGGTAAATGGTGTGCCACATACATAGCCTGGTGGCGCAACGAAGCGGGCGCCACCAACTGTTTAAAGGTGTGGCCATCTTTAGTCACATGCCTACGAAGTACACCATCTTCAAGGGCGTAAGTGATCTGGCCTCCTCCTCTCACCGTAAAGGTCCTTCCCTTGGTGGCCTGCTGCATCCATTGTTTTAGGCTGGGGCAGTCTTGCTGCAATTTGGCAAAGTCTGGACAGGACCTCAATGGCTCTAGATGTGCATCATCTGGTAAAGGAGGGGGAAACTCTCCGCTTTCCACATTACGTGTACTGACTGCAGCAGACTCAATGGAGTCAATCAGAAAATCGTCCAAATTCTTGGCAACGAGGCCAGGAGTTGCTGCTGAAATGGCTTCAATTGACCTCCCCTGAGGGAAGTTATAACGAGAAATGTCCTTATGATAGAGGTCGGCCTGGAAAGTAGGAACTAGGTTCAGTGCATGACCCATCAAGACAGGGTACATAAGCCCAATCATTGCCACAGCTGGGGCTTTTCCCTTGTAGTATTTGCAATCCAGGTCAATGACACAGCAGTATTGTATTTGGGGTGTTCCTTCAGCAGCCCGCACATGAACGACTTCACCGGTATAATCTTCATCCCTGACGAATCTCTCGTCAACAAATATGCCATTGGCCCCTGTGTCGAGGGCTATCTCAACTTCTACACCATTTATAGTTCCTAGACATTTTCGGATCACCTGCGGATTACCCCATTCGGTGAGTTCCACATTGGCAAGTTTGTACATAGGTTCCTCGGCGTTATCCTCAGTTGCCCTTTCTGGCCATATTTCTACAGCATGGGCCAAGTGCATGGCCAGATGGCTTTGTGGGCTGCCGCTGTGTGAGGGAGCATGGTGGCTCTTAGAGTTATGCTGAAAACCCTGGGAAGGAGGAGCAGAGTTATGGCATTTGCCTCTGAACTGCTGAGGTTTAGGTCTTACTGAGTTATCCTTCTTGAGTGTGGGTGCATGGCCGTAATAAGGCTTAGGAGTGTAAGGAGGATGTGCTGGACAATGTGAGTTCTGCAAGGGGCCCTTGTGCTTCCTGTTCCTATGATCTCCTTTCCGGTGAGAATCATGGCTTGCTGTGGGGGAGATACAACTCTGAGAACGAACCTTGGAATCGGCCCTTCTTGCCCTCATAACATCACAGAGACGTACTCCAAGCTGGTTGTGCTGGAGGTACTCGTCCACAGCGGCTAAACTTTTCTCGTAGTCGATCTCATCCTTAAGCTGAGTCCTTACATATGTAACAACATCTGGAGGAAGTTCATTGGCAATTGCATGAAACATCAAGAACGCATACAACTTCTCACGAGGACACTTTGCAACTCGTAACCAATCATTAAAGAGGCAAGCCTTGCATTTGCCAATGGTACTACAGTTCTCCTCTTCAATGGAAAAGCAGAAATATACCTAGCACAACACTCAGCTTGTGAAAGGTTCTGTGAGGCCAGGAGTGTGCTTTTAAATTTCTCATAGTCCCTCAGTTGCATTTGGTCAAGTTCATTGACCAGGGCGAGCAGACGGGGTGGCATTGAGGCGAACAGCCAATGACTCCTCTCAGCCTCTGTGCCTTCGTTAACTGCCGCAAGACTTTTGAAAGAGCGGGTGTAAGTATCAAGCGGTTGCCTGCCGTCATCTTTGTATTTCGGTATTGGGGAGGGCCTCTCATGAGGCTGGTTTCCATTTCCGGCTGAAGGACCACTGTCTGGGGATCCCAATCGAAGCCGAGCAAGCTCAAACCATGTTCACATTGAGCTTGTGCTTGTGCCTCATCACTTGCTCTCTTCTCCAGCTTATCTCGTCGTTGAACCATCTTCTTATGAGCCCATTCAAAGAGCTTCTGTCTTGTGGAAAAACCGTATCTCTCACCCCTAGCAATCATTATGTCCAGGTAACGCTCCTCATCGAATGCTTCGATGGTTTCCATGTTTGTTTCCTGTGACTGCCTGGTTTCCATGGTGGTTTCCTAAACAGTCAATAACGAAGTACCAATAACAACCACAAAAAAAAAAAATCTCTACAATCGTAGAAAGAAAATGGAAGAACCACACAACACCAAGGAGAGAAAAAAATTCAACACCACAGTTCAAACTTAAACGTAAAAGTGATCACAAAACCTCACCATAAAAGTGACTCAAAATACAATCAAGTGCAACAGCAGTAAAATGTTGCAAAACAGTGCATGAAACACTGGTAATACAGAATGACAGTCGTGACTGCTTAACAGCAATATGTGGCAGTACCTACGTTTATCGTGCATATGGAAGGAATGAGCAACATAATCAAGTGCAACAGCAACAAAATGTTGCAAAGCAGTTCATGAAACACTGGTAATACAGAATGGCAGTCGTGCCTGCTCAACAGCAATATGTGGCAGTACCTGCGGTTATGGTGCAAATGAAAGGAATGAGCAACACAATCAAGTGCAACAGCAACAAAATGTTGCAAAACAGTGCATGAAACACTGGTAATATAGGATGACAGTCGTGCCTGCTCAACAGCAATATGTGGCAGTACCTGCGGTTATCGTGCAAATGAAAGGAATGAGCAACACAATCAAGTGCTACAATAACAAAAGGTTGCAAAACAGTGCATGAAACACTGGTAATACAGAATGGCAGTCATGCCTGCTTAACAGCAATATGTGGCAGTACCTGTGGTTATCGTGCAAATGAAAGGAATGAGCAACACAATCAAGTGCAACAGCAACAAAATGTTGCAAAACAGTGCATGAAACACTTGTAATACAGAATGGCAGTCGTGTCTGCTTAACAGCAATACGTGGCAGTACCTGCAGTTATGGTGCAAATGAAAGGAATGAGCAACAACGAATTTTACCGACTAGCACCCAGTGCCAGAGAGTACAGCAAGTACAGTATAGCGGTCGTGCCTGCGTATGAGCGGGTATATGGCAGTACCCACAAATAAAATGTTGTAAGTAATACAAACAAGTACAGTATAGCGGTCGTGCCTGCGTATGAGCGCGTATATGGCAGTACCCACAAATAAAATGTTGTAAGTAAAATTTTGGAGTGTTGCCAAAAGGGCACAGATCCTATGCAAAATATACCAACGATAAGCTAACAGCTTACTAGGCAGCCAGATTACACATGTCTACTAGTAATGAGAAAATTTATTTTCAAGTGACAACTCAGACACATGAAAGGCTTAGCCTAGGCTCGATAAATGACACCAAAATTTTTCTTCCAATCTATGAGCAGTCAATGCTTGAATATAAAACACAATTATAAGCAAAAATACTTAATATGCTTTCTCCCAATTCCTAAATCCCAAGGAAATATAAACAATTTCTAACAAGTATCACCCTTTAACGGATATATAAAACACGAATGCTTTAAGCTCAATCTTATCACGCAAATAAATGAAATTTTAAATAACACGTCTTCTCGTCATGCAAAATTTCTTAAGGTTGTTACCACATAATCTCATGTAGACTTCCTGAAATATTGCTTACCACATGGGAAACAAGAAAATATTAGTTACCATTATTAATATTGTAAATAAAAAAAAATTTCTGATCCGCAACGTCTCTAGCGATAAAATTTTCGTGTGCAGCCTATGATTCATTCATTTCAATAATCGAGGTTTCATGTGCAATGTTAAAAATCAAAATCAAAATAAATTTATCAAAATCAGTCTGTCTGTTCGGGTCCCTGTTCGGGCGCCAATCTTGTTGGGGATTGGATGGTAGAGAGTTTGTTAAGATTCTGTGTTACTAAGGGGACTCAAAGTACTGAGCTCGGTTAAGAGCTCACAAACAGACAGGACAGATATTTGCACTTGAACACCCCACAGATACCAGGACTCGTTAAATGAAACTCAGAATTTAACTTTCTTTTAATTTTGGAAATGCAATGATATTAAAATAATTGAATAAAATTTTTCAAATTAAATTTTATGGAATGCTGCCTCGAATCCCGGAGGTGGTGAGCACGATTTCGTTTCCCGGCACAACGGACGTATGCCAAGACTTTGGCCTCAACTCGATGATTACCTCTGTCACACAGGCAGAGTAGAATACAGGACACTGCAATTTCAGAAACAGAAATGACACACTGTTAATAATGGGAAACAAAGCACGAGCACACATAAAATGAGTTTCCAATGTTATTCTACAGAATGAAATATATTGGTTAGTCACAGCTAACCAGAAATATTTATGGTACCATAATAGCATACAAAACCATTAATTATTTACTGGTATTAAAGGAACACAATTTATGCATAATAAATGAAGAATAAGGAAGACAAATACAGCACTGTATGTATTCCTTAAATTGTGGGCAACCACAAAAGTTGCAATGCTTATTACTGATTTGCAATTAATATGTTAAAACACTCTATTTAGGATAAAGAATCAATCTACGAGATAAATGCAGTATTCATTCACTTTTGGTTATCAATTATTTTTTGCAATTAAAAAGAGGGTGCAAAACCACCTTTTGAAGTATTTGCAACTTATTACTCAAAAGCACTTTATCCCAACATATGAAGAATTAGCAAGATAAATACAGTATGCATTCATTAAATTGTGGTTAACAGGAAATATTTGCAAAGTCCATAGGGTAAAATTACCTTTTAATTATTTGCAGTTTATAGCATAAAACACTTTAGCTAAATGATTAATTATTTGCAATTTATGTAGCAAATGCTCATAACCAGTCTTCAGAGGATGAGATTTTCGTTCATCACATTCAATGAAAAGAAACTTCTTAGCAATGTATATCAGCAGTAATTTACAGGTTAAGGAATTAACTTTGGCAAGTGAGATTCCAGTTAGGTAATCTACAAAATTTCGTTTGTATGGGAATGGAATCTGAGAAAAGAAAATTCGTAAGATTTAGCCAGTAACGAATGTAACTTATTCTCAAAAAACCAATTTGCTTGACCCACGAGCTTTACCATACACTATCCCTCACCTTGTTGTGCCAGATGAATTCCTGTGAAGATGCCACGTAAATAAGGTTTGAAATAAACTTAGACTGCTCAGGCGTGTGACAGACTATTTTGCTCAAAGTCACCAGAGGCTGTTAGATGCCTTATTAATTAATTTAGTAACTTGACTGTTATTTTCTAACTAAAAAATAATTCCCACTTCTTGACTTTTGCAGTTTATAATTATTTGCAATTTATATTTTAGCTTATAGCTAATTTTAAATATACCTTACTTACTCTTCTTGTACGCGTAGAAGTATAGTTCCGATATAAAGGCTGCTCCTAATTTCCGTCTGCTACGAGCCAAGAACATTCTGGAGATTGTTTACCAGTAACCTAACCTTTCATTATTATTCTCGTTTTATTTTATTTGCTTCCACTTCTTGCACCTAAAAATACTGTCTCTCCCTTGCATCTCTGCTATTAATGCCTGCCAGGGACCACCACTAAAATAGTCATTAAATTATATCAGAGCCAGTTACTGCTCTAGAAAATGTATCCTACTGATGAACTCACCAGTAGGGACAATGAGACGCTTTTTTTTTTGGAGCAAATCTTCGTAGAGGCAACATCTCAACTGAGCAGTCTAAGTTTATTTCAAACCTTATTTACGTGGCATCTTCACAGGAATTCATCTAGCACAACAAGGTGAGGGATAGTGTATGGTAAAGCTCGTGGGTCAAGCAAATTGGTTTATTTTCGAGAATTAGTTACATTCGTTACTGGCTAAATCTTACGGATTTTTATTCTCAGATTCCATTCCCATACACACGAAATTTTGTAGATTGCCAGACTGGAATCTCACATGCCAAAGTTAATTCCTTAACCTGTAAATTACAGCTGATATACATTGCTAAGAAGTTTCTTTTCAATGAATGTGATAAACGAAAATCTCATCCTCTGAAGACTGGTTATGAGCCCGTAAAAATCTATCTCTTTTCCTAATAAATTCTAATTTCATTTCACCTCTTTCTATCATCGTAAATAAAGTGTTTTACGTCAAAAACTCGTCAATAAAGCTATTTGCTATACAAATTGCAAATAATTAAAAGGTAGTTTTACCCTGTTGGCTTTGCAAATATTTCCTGTTAACCACACTTTAATGAATGCATACTGTATTTATCTTGCTAATTCTTCATATGTTGGGGATAAAGTGTTTTGAGTTATAAGTTGCAAATACCTCAAAAGGTGGTTTTGCACCCTTTTTTTTAATTGCAAACAGTTCTTGATAACCAAAAGTGAATGAATACTGTATTTATCTCGTAGATTCTTCCTTTATCCTAAATGGAGTGTTTTACCATATCAATTGTTAATCAGTAATAAGCATTGCAACTTTTGTGGTTACACACAATTTAAGGAATACATACAGTACTGTATTTGTCTTGCTTAATCTTCATTTATTGTGAATATATTGTTTTCCTTTAAAACCAGTAAAGAATAATTGGCTTTGTATGCTATTATGGTAGCATAAATATTTCTGGTTAGCTGTGAACAACCAATATATTTTATCCAGTAGAATGACATTGGAAACTCATTATATGTGTGCTCATGCTTTCAGTTTCCCATTATAAACAGTGTGTCATTTCTGTTTCTGAAATTGCAGTGTCCTGTATTCTACTCTGCCTGTGTGACAGAGGTAATCATCGAGTTGAGGCCAAAGTCTTGGCATACGTCCGTTGTGCCGGGAAGCAAAATCGTGCTCACCACCTCCGGGATTCGAGGCAGCATTTCATAAAATTTAATTTGAGAACTTTAATTCAATTCTTTTAATGTCATTGCATTTCCAAATTTAAAAGAAAGTTGAATTCTGAGTTTCATTTAACCGACTAATGGTAATAGAGATGGGGTGTTCAAGTACAAATATCTGTCCTGTCTGTTTGTGAGCTCTTAACCGAGCTCGGTACTTTGAGTCCCCTTAGTAAAACAGAATCTTAACAACACTCAACCATCCTAACCCCAACAAGATTGGCGCCCGAACAGGGACCCGAACAGACAGACTGGTTTTATAAATTTATTCTTATTTTGCTTTTTAACATTGCACATGAAACCCGATTACCATTGGCTCGATTATTGAAATGAATAAATCTTAGGCTGCACACGAAAATTTTCGCGCTAGAGACGTTGCGGATAAGAAATTTTCTTTATTTTCAATATTAATTATGGTAACTAATAGTTTCTTGTTTCCCATGTGGTAAACAATATTTCAGGAAATCTACATGAGATTATGTGTTAACAGACTTGGAAATTTTGCATGACAAGAAGACGTGTTATTTAAAATTTCATTTATTTGCGTGATAAGATTGAGTTTTAAAGCATTCGTGTTTTATATATCCGTTAAAGGGTGATACTTGTTAAGAATTGTTTATATTTCCTTGGGATTTAGGAATTGGGAGAAAGCATATTAAGTATTTTTGCTTATAATTGTGTTTTATATTCAAGCATTGACTGCTCATAGATTGGAAGAAAAATTTTGGTGTCATTTATCGAGCCTAGGCTAAGCCTTTCATGTGTCTGAGTTGTCACTTGAAAATAAATTTTCTCATTACTAGTAGAAATGTGTAATCTGGCTGCCTAGTAAGCTGTTAGCTTATCGTTGGTGTATTTTGCATAGGATCTGTGCCCTTTTGGCAACACTCCAGAATTTTACTTACGACATTTTATTTGTGGGTACTGCCATATACGCGCTCATACACAGGCACGACCGCTATACTGTACTTGTTTGTATTACTTACGACATTTTATTTGTGGGTACTGCCATATATGCGCTCATACGCAGGCACGACCGCTATACTGTACTTGTTTGTACTCTCAGGCACTGGGTGCTAGTCGGTAAAATTCGTTGTTGCTCATTCCTTTCATTTGCACCATAACCACAGTGACTGCCACATATTGCTGTTAAGCAGGCACGACTGCCATTCTGTATTACCAGTGTTTCATGCACTGTTTTGCAACATTTAGTTGCTGTAGCACTTGATTGTGTTGCTCATTCATTTCATTTGCACCATTACCGCAGGTACTGCCACATATAGCTGTTAAGCAGGCACGACTGCCATTCTGTATTACCAGTGTTTCATGCACTGTTTTGCAACATTTTGTTGCTGTTGCACTTGATTGTATTTTGAGTCACTTTTATGGTGAGATTTTGAGATCACTTTTACGTTTAAGTTTGAACTGTGGTGTTGAATTTTTTTTTCCTCTCCTTGGTGTTGTGTGGTTCTTTCATTTTTTTTCTACTACTGTATTGTAGAGATTTGTTTTTTTTTGTGGTTGTTTTGGCACTTTGTTAATGACTGTTTAGGAAACAAACATGGAAACCATCAAAACATTCGATGAGGAGCGTTACCTGGACATAATGATTGCTAGGGGTGAGAGATACGGTTTTTCCCCAAGACAGAAGCTTTTCGAATGGGCTCATGAGAAAATGGTTGAGCGCTGAGATAAGCTGGAGAAGAGAGAAAGTGATGAGGCACAAGCACACCATGAAGAGGCAGAAGCACAACGTGAGGAGGCACGAGCACAACGTGAACATGAGCTTGCGCTTGCTCGGGTTCGAATGGGAATCCCAGACAGTAGTCCTTTATCCGGAAATAGAGATTACAGGAACGGGAAGCAGAAGAGCCTCTTGCAGAACTTCAATCGTCCAGCTCCTCCTCCTCACACTCCTAAGCCTTATTACGGCCATGCACACACGTTCAGTTTACACGAATCTGCTCCTCCTAAATTTTTACTTGTGTTTTTGACTGACTAAGTGCTTAGTGGAAAACTTTACCATAATTTCCATAAATCTGAAATCCTGCAGAGTATTGTGAGTACAAAGCTTATATTTGTTGTATGACGAGACTGTCCAAAATATTAAAGGAAAAAAATTGAGAACATTTTCGTGAGGGGAGAGAGAAGCTGCC
>JAXCGZ010019099.1:5000-17500 GCA_037179515.1 Halocaridina rubra
TCTGTGTTTGTTCTGTGAATAAAGAGCTCACTGCTCTGTCTTGTGTTGGTCCCTCTTATATCCCTGACTGTTTTTAAATCAAATAGCCAGCTAGGATAATGATGGTCCAAAATTTTGAATACAGAGCGAATAATAATAATAATAATAATAATAATAATAATAATAATAATAATAATAATAATAATAATAATAATAATAATAATAATAATAATAATAAAAATAATAATAATAATAATAATAATAATAATAATAATAATAATAATAATAATAATAATAATAATAATAATAATAATAATAATTATAATAATAATAATAATAATAATAATAATAGAAATAATAATAATAATAATAATAATAATAATAATAATAATAATAATAATAAAAATAATAATAATAATAATAATAATAATAATAATAATAATAATAATAATAAAAATAATAATAATAATAATAATAATAATAATAATAATAATAATAATAATAATAATAATAATAAAAATGATAATGATAATTAAAATTATTATTATTATTATTATTATTATTATTATTATTATTATTATTATTATTATTATTATTATTACTATACTGGCTATTAATATCAGAGATAAAGATGGTACAGATACAAAATAATGAGGAAAATATTATATTCGAAAACCAGAAACAGCTTAAAGTTTTGTAAGAAAGTATGGAATGAGTAAAAAGTAAACAAAGCTAACAATTTGAGAGAGAGAGAGAGAGAGAGAGAGAGAGAGAGAGAGAGAGAGAGAGAGAGAGAGAGAGAGAGAGAGAGAGAGAGAGAGAGATAAACTCCGTCTCATAACATTTTCTGAGGAGAGCGAAAGTGTTTCTGCGCAAGGTTACCTACATGTTCACTAGCCCGAAGACGGAGCCTTACCCCCTTCATCCCCCTTCGTAATCGGGCACTGCCGATGTTGTGGCACTGCTTGAGGTATGTATGTCGCTGGTTTGGATTCTCGCTCTAGGAGAATGGCATTTGGGGTGGAGCTATTTGAAAGTGGTGGAGTATTTGAAGAGGTGGGTCGTCCTAGGAGGTCAAAGGAAGAGTAGGTGGAACCTGATGAAGGGGATAGGGGATCCATGGTGTTAATGGAAGGGGAGGAGGAGATTTTGGAGGAATGAGTGGGATAAAGGGGAATACGAGGAGCTACAGAGGAAAGGGATGATAAGTGTGATGAAGACTGGGGGTAGGGTTTAAGGGAATGTGATTGGGCATCGAGGATGGAGGAGGGATGGAGATGAGTGAGGATGGAAGGGGTGGACGTCTGTTAAGGGGATGATGAGGGGAGAGGGAAACTTTGAAGGGACGGAGAAGTGTCGCTGTATGAGAAAGGAGAAGGGGTGTGTGAGGAGGCAGCCAAAAGGAGTGGTCTCCATTACCCATCTCAGCGATGATCTGTTGTGTCAAGGCCAACCTCATGTTTTCGAAAAGTATGAATGAAATTGCTCTCTCTCTCTCTCTCTCTCTCTCTCTCTCTCTCTCTCTCTCTCTCTCTCTCTCTCTCTCTCTCTCTCTCTCTCTCTCTCGGATCCAGACAATTATTATCAGAAGTTGATGACAATCTTCATATAAATTATAACGGTAATATCATTAAGCCAATGAACTCGGTAAAGAACCTAGGTGTCTATTTTGACCGTTACATGAATTTTGAAATGCATATAGATGAAATTTATAAAAAAAGTAATGGGTACTCTAATATATCTAAATAGGGTAAAAGACTCATTTGAAACATCAACTCGTATAATAATTGTCCAGTCCTTAGCTATGAGTTTAATTAATTACTGTCTCAAAGTTTGGGGATGTACAAATAAGACTCAATTACAAAGAATACAAAAGTTACAAAACTTTGCAGCACGAGTGGCTGTTGGCAATGTAAGAAAATACGAGCACATCTCTCCTGTTTTAAAAGATCTAGAATGGATAAAGATTAGAGATAAATATGTTTTTGATATATGTACCTTTGTTTTTAATATACTAAGAAACAATCTTCCTGATTGCTTGTATAATTTTTCTACAGAAAGCTCAGTTACCGGGTTAACTACCCGTCAAGGGGAAGATTTATTAGTACGAAGGTCTAAAACTGATATTGGCTCAAGAGATATAAACATTCGTGGACCTCATTTATATAATCAGCTTCCCAGAGAACTAAAAAATGCTGGTTCAGTGTATACTTTTAATTATAATCTTAAGAAGTTACTCTTAAAGGAAGATTTTACTCGTAAATTTTAATAGTACACCCATCTTTATGATTTGTTTGTTTTAGTATGTCTATATCGTACACCACAGATGTCTATCTGGAATATATATGCATCTTATTTGAATACCCAATGTACGTTGGAAATAAAGATTTATTATTATTATTATTATTATTATTATTATTATTGAAATGAAATCAATAATAGTAATGGTGGTAATAATAATAATAATGATGATGGTAGTAGTAATAATAATAGAAATGTTCATAATGGTGTAAATAATAATGATGGTGGTAGTAATGGTAATGATAATAGTGATGATGGTAGTAATAATAATAATAATGTTCAAGAACATAGTGCATTCAATAGAAGTAATGATGTCTTTAACCCTACTACAGTAGATTGTAATACAGTAATCTTAGTAATAAAAAATCTGAAAGACTCTAATGCATATGGATCAGATGGAATTTGTTTTCGTTTTATTAGAGATTCATTATTTGTAATAGCTTATTATCTGACGGTAATAATCAATACTTCCATAGTTACCAATATCTACCCAGATTTATGGAAAACTCCCCATGTAATTCCTGGTTTTAAAAATGGAAATCCTGACGACGTCTCTAACTATAGACCAATCTCTTTACTACCAATTTTATCAAAGATACTTGAAAAGATTGTTGCAAATCAGTTAAGTGAGTTTCTTGAAAAAAATAAACTTATTGCAAAAAGTCAACACGGTTTCAGGCCAAAATTATCAACTGAAACTGCCTTATTGAAAATATCAGATGAAATATACAAAAATATAGATAATAAGAAAATATCATTGCTACTACTACTCGATCTTTCTAAAGCTTTTGATAGTGTACACCATACCACTCTATTAGAAAAATGCAAAAAAATGAACATTGACCCAAGCTGGTTCGAGAACTATTTAAAAAACCGCTACCAGTCAGTCAGAATAAAAGATGTAGTCTCAAGTCGCAAGAAGGTATTGTTTGGGGTCCCTCAGGGATCGATCCTAGGACCTATACTTTTTCTAATATATGTAAACGATCTAGTAAAATATTTACCTAACTGTTATGTCATTCAATATGCTGACGATACTCAAATCTTAATTGAAGGAGAAATTAATGATTTAGAAAATATTATTCGTAGAGCAGAAGAAATTTTGTATATGGCTAAACGTTACTTTCTAAAAAATGGTCTGTTACTTAATGAAACTAAAACCCAATCTATTCTTATCGGATCCAGACAATTATTATCAGAAGTTGATGACAATCTTCATATAAATTTTAACGGTAATATCATTAAGCCAATGAACTCGGTAAAGAACCTAGGTGTCTATTTTGACCGTTACATGAATTTTGAAATGCATATAGATGAAATTTATAAAAAAGTAATGGGTACTCTAATATATCTAAATAGGGTAAAAGACTCATTTGAAACATCAACTCGTATAATAATTGTCCAGTCCTTAGCTATGAGTTTAATTAATTACTGTCTCAAAGTTTGGGGATGTACCAATAAGACTCAATTACAAAGAATACAAAAGTTACAAAACTTTGCAGCACGAGTGGCTGTTGGCAATGTAAGAAAATACGAGCACATCTCTCCTGTTTTAAAAGATCTAGAATGGATAAAGATTAGAGATAAATATGTTTTTGATATATGTACCTTTGTTTTTAATATACTAAGAAACAATATTCCTGATTGCTTGTATAATTTTTCTACAGTAAGCTCAGTTACCGGGTTAACTACCCGTCAAGGGGAAGATTTATTAGTACGAAGGTCTAAAACTGATATTGGCTCAAGAGATATAAACATTCGTGGACCTCATTTATATAATCAGCTTCCCAGAGAACTAAAAAATGCTGGTTCAGTGTATACTTTTAAACATAATCTTAAGAAGTTGCTCTTAAAGGAAGATTTTACTTGTAAATTTTAATGGTACACTCATCTTTATGATTTGCTTGTTTTAGTATGTCTATATCGTACACCACAGATGTCTATCTGGAATATATATGTATCTTATTTAAATACCCAATGTACATTGGAATAAAGGATTATTATTATTATTATTATTACTCTCTCTCTCTCTCTCTCTCTCTCTCTCTCTCTCTCTCTCTCTCTCTCTCTCTCTCTCTCTCTCTCTCTCTGCCATTATATATATATATATATATATATATATATATATATATATATATATATATATATATATATATATATATATATATATATGTGTGTGTGTGTGTGTGTGTGTGTATGTGTGTGTGTGTGTGTGTGTGTGTGTGTGTGTGTGTGTGTGTGATTTCCTAATTGCAATTACCTAATTGTGCTTAAGGGAAAGAGCCCAAAGCTCGTATCTTCCCGTTTCCTGATCGGTTCCATTTTGTACTTAGTGATACTTATCATACATGTCCTTGAAACTATGGTTTCAGTTAGCATTAACCTATCCTCGCTTAGCGAATTCCAATTATCAACTACTCTTACACTGAAAAAGTACTTCCTTACATCCTGCAAAGAAGTTTTCTTACCAAGCTTCAAACTATGACCTCTACTTCTAGAGCCAGCCATATAAAAAAATCGATCCCGATCCACTCTATCATAACCATGAAGGAAATTAAAGACTGTCACCATATGACCCCCTCAATCCTCTAGCTTCCAGTGATGGTAAGTCTAATTCCCTCAGCCTCTCATCATCACTAAGATTACGTATTTCTGGCACCAGTTTCGTGGCATGTCTTTAAACTTTTTCAAGCTTAGCTACGTGCTTTTTCAAGTGCGGATTCCAAAAGGGGGCTGCATATTCGAGTTTTGGCCTCACATAGGTTACATATATATTTCTGAACATTTCCTTGTCCATTTGCCTGAAGGCTACCCTTACATTTGATAAGAATGCATATGCTGCCTTTACTATATCATTTATATGTATTTCTGGAGACAAATCTGCCAGTATGTTTACTCCTAGATCTCTCTCAATTTCAGTCTCTCGTAGTTATACTCCTGTCACCGAGTAGTCAAGCTTGGACCTTCTTGCACTTGTACCCATTCTCATTACCTTACATTTTGAAGTATTGAATTTCATTAGCCACTTTTCTGACCACTCATGCAGACTATTTAGATCTTCCTGAAGTTCTCTACCATAGTTCTAGTATCTAACTTTCTTCACAATCTTTGCATCATCTGCAAACATATTCATGCATGAATTTACAGACTCTGCTAGATCATTTACATATACAAGGAACAAAAGTGTCCCTAAAACTGAACCCTATGGAACTCCACTACTAACTCTCCTCCATTCAAACATTGAGTGTCTTACTCTAACCCTCTGTTCCCTTTCTTCTATGTAACTTTTTATCCATTCCAAGACATTTCCACCTACTCTAGCCATTGCTTGCAGCTTTCTAATAAGTCTCCCGTGTGGAACAGTGTTAAATGCTTTCTGGAAGTCTAGGAATATGCAATCTCCTCAGCCCTCTCTTTCCTGAAAAATTCGACTTACCTCATCATAAAATTCTAATAAGCTTGTTACTGTTGATCTACCTTCTCTGAAGCCATGTTGTCTCACTGACAAAAAGTTGAAGGATTCCAAGTGAAGAGAGATATGTTTACTTAGTAATTTCTCCATAACTTTGCAAACTATGCTGGTCAAGGAAACTGGTCTATAGTTTAGAGCCATATCCCCCCTTACCTTTTTGAAGATAGGTATCAAGTTTGCTTGTTTCCAGCATCTTGGAATCTCCCCTGACTCCAGTGACTTTTTTAATATGATACTTAGTGCCACTGATATTGACTTTGCACATTTTTTAAGTACATGAGGGGATATATCATCAGGACTTGTAGCTTTATGGACATCTAACTCCATCTGCACTTTGCATACCTCTGTGGCCGAAAGGTTAATATTCTCTAATACAAGCCCTTGAGCTTCTATCTCTGCAATCTGAGGGGGTTGGGTATTTTCTACTGTAAATACTGACTGAAACTCCTTGTTCAATTCTTTGCAGATCTCTTCATCTGTCTCAGTGATGCTTCCATCAGCTCTCTTTAGCCTTAAAACCTGTTGTATTACCTTCAGTTTTCCTCTGAAAAAGCTTTGGAAAAGCTTGGGTTTTTCTTTAGCCTTCCTGGTGATGTCCCTTTCATAGTCTCCCTCTGCCCTCTCTGCCTCTCTTCTTTTACTTAGGTAATTATTTCTTGCTCTTTTGTAGGTTTGCCAGGCATTTATGTTTTTTCTCCTCCTATACCTTTTCCAGCATTTGTCTCTCCACTCCTTAGCTCTTTTGCACTCATTATCAAACCATTACTCTCTGGCATGAATTACACCTACTTTGGTGACAGGTATGCAGCAATCTACTATCTTCCCATATTTCTCACAAAAGATGTCGAACGTTTCTTGTACAGATTTGTTGTAAAATAGGGTTCTCCAGTCAATAACTGCAAAAAGCTCATTCATTTTGATGTAATCTCCTTTTAGATAATTCCTCCTCATGTCTTCAGTGCCTCTACTCTTAGGCAGAACATCTTCAATGATATACTCCATCAACAACACACAGTGGTCACTCTTTCCACTTGGTGGCTCATACTCAATTTTTTCAATATCCAACATGTTATCTGTGAATACTAAATCAAGCAGTGATGGCTCATCCCCACCCATGGCCCTCGTGGGTTCCTGTACATGTTGGTGTAGGAAATTCCCTTGTACGTAATCTAGGAATCTTGCCCCGAATGAGTCCTCACCACTGTGTGGGTCAAGATTTATCCAATCTATCTCTTTATTATTAAAAACTCCCATAATTAAAATCCTACATTTTCTCTACTGTGCCATGTTAACAACTGAGTTTATGACTTTAATAGTACCTATATGACTTTCCTCATAAACTTCTAGCCTATGTTGGTTCCTTTATGGGTTATATACAACAGTTATTATAATGCTCTCTGACCCAGTATTTATGCAAGCAACAAGAACTTCCTTGAAGTCACTTTCTATAGCCAAGTTTATTTCTTCAACCTGAATCCTTTCACTTATGAGCAGTGCTATCCCTCCACCAGTCCTTTCAGATCTTTCAACCCTTAATATTCTGAAGCCCTTAGGAAAAACTGTGACACTGTTTATGTCCTCACTCAACTTAGTCTCTGTAACTGTTACTATATCTGCCTTACTATTGTGAATCCTATCTTTTAATTCTACTGTCTTTCCAGCTAATCCATCCGCATTTGTGTATAACAATCTTAATGAGGCTCCATCCACTGATCTTCTTTCATTATCTTCTTTATCTACCCTTTGTCTGGAAGAACTCTGAAATGAAAACTTTTATTCAGTTCTTCATTTCTGTCCTCACTTAACCTTCTTGCCTCTTGCAACAAGTTTTTTATCTTTTCCATCTCTTCCTGTGTT
Source organism: Halocaridina rubra (assembly GCA_037179515.1). Lineage (NCBI taxonomy): Eukaryota > Metazoa > Arthropoda > Malacostraca > Decapoda > Atyidae > Halocaridina > Halocaridina rubra. The sequence continues at coordinate 12,610 of JAXCGZ010019099.1, forward strand.
CTGTATCGTCTAATGAACACTTCTTTGAATTCTTGAGGCTCTTTTAGACTTTTTTTCCTCATTACTATTTCTATGCATGTTTCCCCTCTCTCAAAGGTTACTTTTGTTGGTCTTTGCTTTCCCTCCCTCGAATATTTGCCTAGTTGGTGAATGTTTACAATATCCTCAGGACCACAAACTACTCCAAGCTTTCTTATCAGGTCTACAACCCTAGTTTTATTTTCTTCAAGTCTCCCCTGCCATGTTGTCTCCTGGGATTCACTTATGCCTGAGATTACCACTGTCTTCTCTTTATCAAGTACCTGTTTAATCAGTGGATTTGCCCTCTCCATCACAACATCTTTCATTTTTTCGATTACTGTCTCTTTATAGTCAACTGTTTGTATGTTTTCCAGTACCAACACTTCACAGCCTCTTTTACTGCCACATTCCCCTTTAGTGCATCAGGAAAGGAAGTTTTCATGGCATAATGTTCCGTATTCAGCTCCTGAAACTCTTTTCTAAACTGTTCAATGTTTTCCTTAATCTGGACATTCCAAGATGCAATCTCGTCTCTCTCAGAAGAGAGCAGTGAACTAACATTTAATTAATTTAGGTTACCATTTAGCTGTTTGTTGTTATCTTCTTGTTTAGAAATTCTAGTTCACTCTTTTCCCCTTCCAGCTTCTTTATTCGTTTTTCTAGTACTTTTCTCTCTTGCCCTTGTGCTTTATTTGATTCCTTCAAACATCTTATTTCCTCTCTGAGTGTTTCATCCTCTTTCGTTTCTTTATCCATACTCTGAATTTTATATTCAAGGCTTATAACCATTGCCTCTAAATCCTTGATTTTCTGTTTTAATCTCCTAATAGCTACTCCTCCTCCTGCTGCTACATCCCATGGAGATCCTCTATCATCCCTTCCCGACCAATGGGTGGGGGGGTTTGGGACAGAGATGGCCTCATTTTCATGTTTCCCTTTCACAGAATATAGAAAGAAGAAGAAGAAGAGAAAGAGGAAAAAAGCGAGAAAAACTTTTATTTAAGCTTCAGACAGAATTTCTATATCTTCATATTAGTACTATTTAGTTACACAATTTATCTCTTTTCTGGTAACATACATCCTAACTTAAAATTTGACTTTGGTAATTTGAGGGAAAAAATGCAAAACAAAAGTCTACCTGAAGAAAAAATTCTAATTTGTATCTGAGGAGACACCCAATTGTTTCTGCTATATATTCTTCTTAACTGATAAACTCACTTGCTAACCAAGGTTTGTTATCACAGGATCAGACTTTTTATTTAACTATATATATACAAAATATAAAATAATAAAAGAGAAAGCTAAAATAAAAAAAATAAAAAAATAAGACAGCTGTGCTACTTGGTACCTTAACTCAGTACTGTTGACAGGTGTATTTTTGGTATTTATTTAATCATTCAATTATTTCGTGTATCAAACCACCTATCAAGTTAATATAAATGGGAAGGATACTGATCTCAACAAAAGGATCAGGTAAACGGCTGTAAGAGCTCTCCTCAATTTGCACAAAAAATTTGGTAATGTGATATGATGACTTCACCTCTGGCAACTCTTCTAAATTTCCTTCAAGGCAGGACAGGACAGCTTCTTCTCTTTCCCCTCTCGAAAGTGTTCTCGATTTTTTCCTTTAATATTTTGGACAGTCTCGTTAACTACAAATATATTTTTTTACTCACAATACTCTGCAGGATCTCTTATTAAGGGAAATTTTGTTTACATTTTATACTTAAGTTTTGTTCACTCAAAAACACAGAAAAATTTAAGAGATATTGAATGTGTGTGTTCTAATCATGCCTGTCGTGTGATTACCTAATTGTTATTACCTAATTGTGCTTACGGGAAAGAGCCTAAAGCTCGTATCTTCCCGTCTCCTGATCGGTTCCATTTTATACTTAGTGATACTTATCATACCTGTCCTTAAAACTATGGATTGAGATAGCATTAACTACCTCCTCGCTTAGCCAATTCCAATTATCAACTACTCTTACACTGAAAAAGTATTTCCTTACATCCTGCAAACAAGTTTTCTTACCAAGCTTCAAACTATGACCTCTAGTTCTAGAGAAAGCCATATCAAAATATCGATCCCTATCCACTCTATCAAAACCATGAAGGAATTTAAAGACTGTCACCATATCCCCCCTCACTCTTCTAGCTTCGAGTGATGGTAAGTCTAATTCCCTCAGCCTCTCATCATAACTGAGATTGCGTATTTCTGGCACCAGTTTCGTAGCATGTCTTTGAACTTTTTCAAGCTTAGCTATGTGCTTTTTCAAGTGCGGATTCCAAAAGGGGGCTGCATATTCGAGTTTTGGCCTCACATAGGTTACATAAATATTTCTGAACATTTCCTTGTCCATGTGCCTGAAGGCTACCCTTACATTTGATAAGAATGCATATGCTGCCCTTACTATGCCATTTATATGTATTTCTGGAGACAAATCTGCCAGTATGTTTACTCCTAGATCTCTCTCATTTTCTGTCTCTTGAAGTTGTACTCCAGCCACCGAGTAGTCAAGCTTGGGCCTTCTTGCACTTGTACCCATTCTCATTACCTTACATATTGAAGTACTGAATTTCATTAGCCACTTTTCTGACCACTCATGCAGATTATTTAGATCCTCCTGCAGTTCTCTACCATTGTTCTCGTTTTTTACTTTCTTCACAATCTTTGCATCATCTGCAAACATATTCATGAATGAATTTACAGACTCTGGTAGGTCATTTACATATACAAGGAACAAAAGTGGCCCTAAAACTGAACCCTGTGGAACTCCACTACTAACTCTTCTCCATTCAGACACTGAGTGTCTTACTCTAACCCTCTGTTCCTTCCTTCTAAGTAAGTTTTTATCCATTCCAAAACATTTCCACCTATTCTAGCCATTGATTGCAGCTTCCTAATAAGTCTCCCATGTGGAACAGTGTCAAACGCTTTCTGGAAGTCTAGGAATATGCAATCTGCCCAGTCCTCTCTTTCCTGTAAGATTTGGCTTACCTCATCATAATATTCTAATAAGTTTGTTACTGTTGATCTACCTTCTCTGAAGCCATGTTGCCTCACTGACAAAAAGTTGAAGGATTCCAAGTGAAGAGAGATATGTTTCCTTAGTAGTTTCTCCATAACTTTGCAAACTATGCTGGTCAAGGAAACTGGTCTATAGTTTAGAGCCGTATCCCTCCTTCCCTTTTTGAAGATAGGTATCACATTTGCTTGTGTGTGTATGTGTGTGTGTGTGTGCATATGCCCTTCCTTGCGCCCTGCGATGATATTAAATGTGGAACAATGGGATATATGTATGTATATATATATATATATATATATATATATATATATATATATATATATATATATATATATATATATATATATATATATATATATATATATATATATATATATATATATATATATATATATATATATATATATATATATATATATATATATATATATATATATATATATATATATTATATATATATATATATATATATATATATATATATATATATATATATATATATATATATATATATATATATATATATATTCCTTTTTCATTTGTAATTATTAATCCCCACTCGGAAGGGGGTAAACACGGAAAGATTTGAGCTGAGTAACTGAAAGCTGGATGCTCTCCATTGTCTTCAAAACTAATGAAAGTTATCATCTTAATTCTATTAACGTATTAGGAATTCAGATAGCCTCTAACGTTTCTTGGAGGCATCACATAATCCAACTTTCTAAATCTGCATCCAAATTATTGGAGGTTCTCTTTCGTTTTTGCCATCACTTTTGCTCTCTCCAATTACTTAAAATCTATTAAGGTCTTATCCGTCCCTGCTTAGAATACTGCTCGCATATCTAGGATTCTTCTTCATATACTTATCTCCTTGATAGGGTTGAATCTAAGGCAGTCAGACTCATCAATGATTCTTCTGTTACTTTTAATCTGGATATTCTATCTCTCCTATATAATGTATCATTCCTCTCTTTTTGCTATCACTACTATTCCATCGCTGCTCTGATGAGATGGCGAGTTGTATCCCTCCCCAACTGCCGAGGCTTCTCAACAGTCGCCAAACGGCTTCGTCTCACAGGAACTGTGTGGAGATATGTAGCTTACGGAATGGTTGGTGCAGCGGCTGCATCTGCCCATCGCAGACTCTGGAACTTTTTTCCTCCTTCTGACTTTCCCAATTCTTACAACTTTTCTTCCTTCAAAGAGCGGATATAGCGTCATCTCAGGGCATAATTTTGCCATATCTCTAGGTCCTCAGTAATCCGACTATTCTTTCAGCTTGTTCTTTTCTATTGTGTGTCATTCCCTTATTTCCGCTTTGTCCTTAACCTTTCACCTTTTCCTCCATCTTTATGTTTTCTTGGTACCTGGGCCTAATGAGGGCAGTTTTCTTGCCTTTCCTTGTGTCAGATTAATAATAATAATTATAATAATAATAATAATAATAATAATAATAATAATAATAATAATAATAATAATAATAATAATAATAATAATAATAATAATAATAATAATAATAATAAGAATAAGAATAAGAATAAGTAGAAGAATAATTATAACAATAATAATAATAGAAATAATAATAACAATAATAATAATAATAATAATAATAATAATAATAATAATAATGATAATAATAATAATAATAATAATAATAATAATAATAATGATAATAATGATAAAAATAATACCAATAATAATAATAATAATAATAATAATAATAATAATAATAATAATAATAATAATAATAATAATAATAATAATAATAATAATATTAATAATAATAATAATGATAATAATAATTATAAATAATAATAATAATAATAATAATAATAATAATAATA
>JAXCGZ010019099.1:20000-22500 GCA_037179515.1 Halocaridina rubra
TTCATCCATCATTTTCTTATTCTTTTTATTATTATTATTATTATTATTATTATTATTATTATTAGTAGTAGTAGTAGTAGTAGTAGTAGTAGTAGTAGTAGTAGTAGTAGTAGTAGTAGTAGTCATAGCCATTATCATTATCATCAACATCATCGATTTTGAATAATAAATGCTTACCGATATTGCTTACCAGAATATGTAATATTAAATTCTTATATGATATATTCATAATATTTAACATAGACACTGGTTTCTTTCGTTTGAGTTTTGGTCGATACAAAGAGAAAAGAGATAGATAGAGAGAGAGAGAGAGAGAGAGAGAGAGAGGAGAGAGAGAGAGAGAGAGAGAGAGAGAGAGAGAGAGAGAGCTAATGAAGATCTCTTCTGGAATATTAACTATTCATCTCATTAGTTAGCCTATTTTAACCACGCTAGAATGATTTTTCATCATCTCGAATAATTGGAGCAGAATTTTAGTCCAGAATTCAAAAAGAATTTTTCAAGACTTCATATTCGGAAAATGTTATTGGTGTTTGTGTACTTTTCTCTCTTTCTTTCTTTCTTTCTTTCTTTCTTTCTTTCTTTCTTTCTTTCTTTCTTGCATTTTTCCTTTTTGTTCTTTTATGGATGTTTTTGAAATTACAATATCCGTTGACATTTCAGAAATGTTCTATTTTTATGCCTGCATATCAATATATTTTGATAATGCCACTTATTTGACTATTTTTTGTACGGAAAGTGCCTATATCTTCCTTCATCTCACATTGCACTTTTTTTTCGCGCAATTGCAAGCGCAGAAGAGATCCTTATAGAGTGGCTAGTAGGAAACAGATTTACCGAAGAAACACTTCATAATTAACTCTTCCCCTGCTGCACCTTTACCTGCACAATCATTTTAAGTCTTCCCCAGATGACCTAGAGGTAGAAAAATAGCGATTTCATATTACCACGGTGAGTAGCGTAGCTTAGTGTTGTGTTCGGTTACGTTAGGGGAAGATATTGATTCGATTTCACTGCGGGCCACAAGTGGAAGGTCCGCTCACCCTCAAGGGTGAACATCCAACAAAAAAATTCGATTTCAGGTTGTAAAGGGTGTTGGCTTATAAAGGAGTAGAGGTTGAAGTCTTTAGACCAGATCCTCAAATAAAATAAGAGCATAGGTAGAATATATATATATATATATATATATATATATATATATATATATATATATATATATATATATATATATATATATATATATATATATATATATATATATATATATATATATATATATATATATATATATATATATATATATATATATATATATATATATATATATATATATTAATAACACGGAACTGTTAACATACAGTCTAAAATAGAAGGAAAAGCCCATTAAATAAAACAACTAAAATATATATATATATACATATATATATATATATATATATATATATATATATATATATATATATATATATATATATATATATATATATTTATATATATATATATATATATATATATATATATATATATATATATATATAAAGTACTTATTAATTTCGTGACCTAAACTGGTCACCTTCTCAAAGGTGAACAGTTTAGGTCATGAAATTAATAAGTACTTTTTATAAATATATATATATTTTCATTGTTTTATTTAATGGGCTTTTCCTTCCATATATATATATATATATATATATATATATATATATATATATATATATATATATATATATGTATGTATGTATGTTTTTTATTTATTTTTTTTCTGTTAATGATCTGATATTCCTTTTGTATATAGTTGTCATTATTGTTATTATTTCTCTTTATATAAGATGCCTCTTTTATTCATATATTAATATATATAAATTCTTTTAATATTATCTTGCTCTTTATGATCAGTATTTCTTATTGTTATTTATTGATATATTATTTCTTCTTACAATTTATTTTTATGACCAAGCTTCCTCTTACTTAAGGATACACATTTATCACTGTACTTATTATTATTTTTCCATTTTATAACTTAATTTTAATCTTATTTATTATTTCTTCTCTTTAACCTGTTATCCCTTAAAGCACATACAGCGCTCAGGGTAGGCAACCGTCTGATGGTATATAATGATAAAGAGGCAGCTCTGAATGTATCTCAGGGAGAGACACAATTTCTTCGTCTTCTTCTTCTTCTTTTTGGACTTACCCCAGATCTTGATAAGAGAGACAGCGAATGAAGATGGATAGATACCTGTCTGATTAATTAATTACAAAGGGCTATTTTATTTTCTTCTTTTTGCAGTATGTGGTATATGACGATGCAGATCCTGTATAGTGAATATAGCTTATCTTATTATATCAATAATAGTACTTATAATAATAATGATAATAATAATAATAATAATAATAATAATAATAATAATAATAATAATAATAATAATAATAATAATAATAATAGTAACAATAATAATAATAATAATAACAATAATAATAATAATAATAATAATAATAA
>JAXCGZ010019099.1:27500-30000 GCA_037179515.1 Halocaridina rubra
CCTTCTGTGGTGTTTAGTTGGTAGCGCCTTGACTTAGTAATTATAAGTCCAAGGTTCAAGTCCCGGTCGGGGTAAAAAAATTATTCATGTTTTCACATATGTAATGTGCTTATGTGGTTATTGTATTGCCCGAATGAGATTGGGAATTGAATTATATGCGAAAATGAAGTCACGAGTGAGGTTGGGGAATCTGTAATATGAACACAGTGGCATTCATATAGAATGCGTTCATTCCTAAGTATAGCAGATATAAGCTATAAGGTTGGATTCCTTTTCACCTTCTGTGGTGTGTAGTTGGTAGCGCCTTGACTTAGTAATTATAAGTCCAAGGTTCAAGTCCCGGTCGGGGTAAAAAATTATTCTTGTTTTCAAATATGTAATGTACTTATTTGGTTATTGTATTGCCCGAATGAGATTGGGAATTGAATTAATGCGAAAATGAAGTCACGAGTGAGGTTGGGGAATCTGTAATATGAACACAGTGGCATTCAGATAGAATGCATTCATTCCTAAGTATAGCAGATATAAGCTATAAGGTTGGATTCCTTTTAACCTTCTGTGGTATGTAGTTGGTAGCGACTTGACTTATGCTGGCGTCACACATAGCCAAAACTCCTGACCCGACTCTTAAGACCACGTTCTGACAGAGACTTTGCTCAATCCTTGGAGATCCGGCAGATTTTTTAGCCGACAGGTGCATTCCTGTGCCTGTCGGAAGTGCGTCATACGTCCGTGCAAGCATTCCTATGGATCGTAATTGCAATCGTACGGAGTAGTTTGGACGCGTAATTTAGCGTACGACTGATCATGCGCAAACGTAAGTCTCATCATAGAAAACGGGAAATTTAAATTTTTGACCGTTATGACTGGGCCAACCATGCTCCCGACGCTCCCTACCCATCGTAGGGGAACGTACACGTTCGTAGGGGGTTGTTCATTTTCATTATTTTATACTGAGAAGATATTAAGTTTAATATTTTACATTTAATAATGTAATAATGTTTCATCTTTGTGATTCACAGAATCCTTCAGATGTAAGTTGTATGTACTGGTAAACGCAAATAAAAAGTAATTTGGTATAGTTATATTTGTCCTTACTTTTCCATTTATATAATTATGTTAGAATTGATCCTAGTGAACAATAAATATATGGAATATATATATATATATATATATATATATATATATATATATATATATATATATATATATATATATATATATATATATATATATATATATATATATATATATATATATATATATATATATATATATATATATATATATATATAAAATAATAATATATATATATATATATATATATATATATATATATATATATATATATATATATATATATATATATATATATATATATATATATATATATATATATATGGGATATTTGTGAAAGTATAACCCTGATTTTTATATTTGGTACTTCAGCTACTTATATATATATAAGTAAATATATGTTGGCCATGTATGTTAATATATTTCATATATTTTGTTTGACACATTTATGGATTTGATTAATTCATATTTTGATATGAGGGAAAAAATAAATGCACTAATATCATGGTAAACAATAAGAAATGCACTAATATCATGCTAAAACAATAAGAAATGCAGCAAGCGGAGCAGGAAAACTGAACGCCCAGGACTGGGTTGTCAGAAATGAGACCACGCATGCGCGCGCTGTCTTTTCGTACTGCGCTGCCAGACGTATAAGCAAATTTTTAAATTTTTAACGGTTCCAGACCCGGAGGACTGCGTACGCTGGGTAGGATCAATCCTCTGGATCTTACGCGGGCATACACCTTCTCCTACGCCCGCGTACTATCAAGAAAATCGATCTTACCCGTCGTACGCAGTCTTCTACGACTGATTTGGTCTTCTGAATCACGGAGATTATTGGGTGCATCAGCCAATTACCGTAGGCCCTCCACGACGGTTCAGGACCCCCTCGATTTTTTTAAACTACGTAGAACCGTTAGGATTCCGTCGTACGCGGACAAAACATTACACCCGATTATCGTAATGACATCATTGCTGCCGGGAGGATTCTGTCTTTAGACGGTTTTAAGAGTCGGGTCGGGAATTTTGGCTATGTGTGACGCCAGCATTAGTAATTATAAGTCCTAGGTTCAAGTCCCGGTCGGGGTAAAAAAATTATTCATGTTTTCACATATGTAATGTGCTTATGTGGTTACTGTATTGCCTGAATGAAATTGGGAATTAAATTAAATGCGAAAATGAAACCACGAGTGAGGTTGGGGAATCTGTAATATGAACACAGTGGCATTCAGATAGAATGCGTTCATTCCTAAATATAGCAGATATAAGCTATAAGGTTGGATTCCTTTTAACCTTCTGTGGTGTGTAGTTGGTAGCGCCTTGACTTAGTAATTATAAGTCCTAGGTTCAAGTCCTGGTCGGGGTAAAATATTATTCAATTTTTTGCATATATAATGTGCTTATGTGGTTATTGTATTGC
>JAXCGZ010019099.1:40000-60000 GCA_037179515.1 Halocaridina rubra
ATTTTATTTATTTATTTATGTATTCATTTTTTTTTAAATGCATTAACGATCGTGTTTCCCCTGTTCTGAATATAATACTCTCTACCTTATTCTCCATATTATGGACATGGTTTGATCATATTCTCCGTATATTAGACTTGATTCCAAAACGCATAATCCATGTTCTGGACTTGATTATCTACGGTATTCTACGTGCTCTAGACGTGGTCCCTAACTGCATTATCCGTATTCTGAAAGTGATTCCCTTCCCCATAATTTTGTATTCAGGATGCGATTTCCTACTGCTTTCTCAATATTCTAGATATAAAACCCTTCCTTAATCTCCGTATACTCGACATGATACCCTACAATATGCGTATTCTGGATGCAATCCATCAGAGCATTCTCAGTGTGCAGGCCATAATCTTCCATCGCATATTCTGCATTGTGGATGCTACATGCTGCCATATTCTGAAGACTTCTATGCTGTCGGATTTTCCGTATTCTGGATCTAGTGACCTACCCATCTTCCCGTATTCTGGACGTAGTGTTCTACCGTATTTTCAGTATACAGATATATCTCCCTGCCATATTTTTCTCATACTAGACATGATCCCTTTTTGCCATCTCTGTAATCTGGCCATGATCCCTTATTCTAGATATAATCTCACCGTATTTTCGAAGTATTTTGGATATAATCATTTGACGTATTCTTTGCAATCTACTGTATTATTCATATCTTGAATGTGTGTAATTACTGCATTTTAGATCCCTACGAGTTTGGACGTTATCACTTACGTATTCTCTGTATTCTGGGCATCATCTCCAATACCGCGTTCATCATATTGTGGGTGTGATCCTTCACCATATTCGGTAAGAGAAAGCCTTAGGTACATATTCTTAAGCTACGTTCTCTCCTCCGAAATATTATCAGAACATGTTTTAGTACCTTTATTTTTCCTATCTGTTTAATTGCCGTATTCCAAAAAAGGCTTTAGGCCTACTCCCTCCCACCTCCTCATGTCCGCGCCGTGCGACTGGTAGGGGGTTCTCCTTTTATGTGCTCAACAGTCTTCATCATGCTTGGATTAGCCATGATTACATATATATATATATATATATATATATATATATATATATATATATATATATATATATATATATATATATATATATATATATATAGTTTCACTCGAACCTAGGACTTATAATTACTAAGTCAAGGCGCTACCAACTACACACCACAGAAGGTATAAAAGGAATCCAACCTTATAGCTTATATCTGCTATACTTGGTAGCGCCTTGACTTAGTAATTATAAGTCCTAGGTTCGAGTCCCAGTCGGGGTAAAAAACTGATTCATGTTTTCACATATGTAATGTGCTTGCTTGGTTATTGTATGACCCGAATGAGATTGGGAATTGAATTAAATGCTAAAATGAAGCCACGAGTGAGGTTGGGGAATCTGTAATGTGAACATAGTGGCATTCAGATAGAATGCGTTCATCCCTAAGTATAGCAGATATAAGCTATAAGTTTGGATTCCTTTTATACCTTCTGTGGTGTGTAGTTGGTAGCGCCTTGACTTAGTAATTATAAGTCCTAGGTTCGAGTCCCGGTCGGGGGCAAAAAAATTATTCATATATATATATATATATATATATATATATATATATATATATATATATATATATATATATATATATATATATATATATATATATATATATATATTTGTGTGTGTAGTGCCACTTTAGCCTGCGGTCTACCTCACAATCTGTAGAATACAGTACTTTTACCAAACCGTACATCATTCCATGATATAAATGTAAATAAACTATTGTAATATTCACTATAACACAGATATTGGTGGAGGACTTTTAAATGCAAAGCAGGTGATGTGAAAATTGACAGGATCTTTATTACAGCAGTACTGTGAAACTCTTGGAGTTTCACATTACAATTTGACAATATTAACTTTAATTTGGGAGAGTATTGATGACTACAACTTAAGTTGTGAGAGCCTGGGAAGAGCCCCTTGGTACCCAATAAAAGAAGCGAATTCGCAGTCATATACAAAGAGGGGAGGGGCACTGTGTGAAACTTAGGCACATGTATGTGCCAGCCACGCGAGGGGGGAAAACGTGTTCAGTGTTTCCACACCCACGCTCAATCTAACCTCAAAAAGGTCATGACATTTCTTCGTAACAGTTAAAAATCTATGCCATGGCTCTGTAGGGTCGGACATATACAGGGCAGTTTGGGATGATTTAAGATATTCTCAGATTACAGGAGTTTATACAGTGTGGTATATCAGGAGAATGTTAATAAAATCTAATGATAATGGAGCAAAAATATGTCACTACATCTCATTAATTATTAAGCTATTTTCCATAGAAGTATAGGCTATAACAGTGACACTAACAAGTCAATATTGTTATAACTTACCTTCAGTGTTACACTTGGGCTTCGTTTCTCTGGGCGTAACTGTGAAATGCTTGGCCGAATTTTTGCCAGACACACACAGTTTCTCGTGGAACCCCTGGTGAGGGTTGGCGGAACCCCAGGGTTCCGCAGAACCCCGGTTAGGAATCACTGGGCTATAATATATATATATATATATATATATATATATATATATATATATATATATATATATATATATATATATATATATATATATATATATAGATATATATATATATATATATGTATGTATGTATGTATATAAATACATATATCTATCAATTCATCTATCTATCTGTCTATCTATCTAGCCATCAATATATCTATCTATCTATCTATCTTTCTATCTGTCTCCAAACTCCACCGAGTTTGTGCCTTTCTTTGAATATCTGTACTTGTGCCATGAGTCCTTGCTATCTTCTCACCCACATGCCGAAGTTCTCTACATTGGAGACTTCAATGTACACCACAGTGAATGGCTTCATTCTTCTCACACTGATGTGGGAGGAAGTGAGACCCTTGCTTTCTCTATTACTCATGATCTGGAGCAAATTATCAAACATCCTACTCGTGTTCCTGATCATCACGAACATGCAGCAAACACTCTTGGCCTATTTCTTACTTCTAACCCTTCAAACTACTCATATTCTGTGCTCTCCCCTCTTGGTAAATCTGACCACTCTATGATCTCAATCTCTTCCATTTTCACTCCCCCTCCACCAATCCCTCCTACTCAGAGCCGCCTTTGGCACTTTGAGGGTACCCAACATGAATATTTGCATAACTTCCTCTTTGACTTCCCATGGGATGACTACAGTTTTTGGTCCAGCAACCCTGAACAGGTAGCTCTAAAAGTTGCCAAGATCATGACCACGAAATGGAGACGTACATCCCCTCTTCTACAAAAACTTTCTCTCCCCCTAAACCTTGAATTGACCGTACCTGCTCCATGGCTATCTAGGCCAGGAATCGGGCACACCGATCTTACCAAGCCTCTCCTTGTGATTTAACTCGCTCTCCTTTTATTGTAGCTAGGGATCGTTGTACTGCTCAAATTCGAATGACTAAGGCTTCCTTTATAAGAAATAAAGTTGGTGACCCTAACTACTCTCCCACTGACAAATGCCTCTGGTCCTTAGCCAAAAACCTCTCCAAAAACTTCTGTAACTCAAGCTTTCCCACTCTCATTCATTCTGATAGTTCTATAGCTTGCTCTCCCACTGACAAAGCCACTCTCTTTGGCTCTCATTTTTCTGCCAACTCTTCTATAAACAATTCCAGCACATTTTTTCCTCAATCTTTACCCCTCTCTAACCCTATGCCCTCCCTTATCCTTTCTTCACGCAAAATTCATAAGGTTCTGCACTCACTAAAGACGAACAAGGCATCTGGTCCCGATGGTATCCCTGCAAGTTTCCTTAAGGAGTTTGCAGATGAACTGGCTCCCGTGCTTTGCCGTCATTTTCTCCTCATTCTGTCAATCAGTATCTATCCTTCATCTTGGAAGCATGCTCTAGTTCAACCTGCTCCTAAGAAGGGCGACCGCTCTATTCCTTCAAACTACCGACCTATTGCCCTAACGTCCTAAATTGCTAAAGTTTTCGACACATTGCTCAATGCTCTCTTCTTGAAACGCTTTGAATCTAATTCTCTTATCTCCGATCACCAGTACGGCTTCCGCAAGGCAAGATCCACTGGTGATCTCCTGTCCTATCTTACTAATGTATGGTCATCTTCTATGGGGAATCCTTTGCCATCGCCTCTTGTTTTTTCTAATTCCAATGACCTCTCATCCTTCAAAAGGCAGATCTATCGTCATATCAGGGCCTAGTCCTCCATATCTCTGGGTCCTCTGTACTTTAACTGTTGTTTCTGTCTGTCGCTTTCCTTTGTGTGACATTACCTCATCTTTGCCTTGTCCTTAACCTTTTTCTTTTCCTTCATCTTGGTATTTTCTCGTGCCCGCGCCTTTATTGTTGAGGGCAGTTTTTGCCTGTCCCGGTGTCACACTCATAAAAAAGATATATATATATATATATATATATATATATATATATATATATATATATATATATATATCACTTCATGATTATGATAGAGTGGATAGGGATCGATATTTTGATATGGCTGGCACTGGAACTGGAGGTCGTGGTTTGGAGTTTCGTAGGAGAGCTTCTTTGAGGGATGTAGGGAAGTGCTTTTTTAGTGTTGGAGTAGTTGATGGTTGGAATTCGCTAAGCGAGGAGACGGTTGGTGCTGACTCGGTCCATAGTTTTGAGGACAAGTATGATGAGTATCACTAGGTACAAAGTGGAACCGATCGGGAGACGGGAAGATACGAACTTTGGGCTCTTTCCCGGAGGTACAATTAGGTAATCACAATTAGGCAATCACACACACACACATACACACACGCACACACACATACACACACGCACACATATACACACACACACACACTGAATATGGAAAATGATGCCATGAAAACTTCCTTTGCTGATGCACTAAAGGGGAATGTGGCAGTAAAAGAGGCTGTAAAGGTGGTGGCACTGGAAAACATACAAACAGTTGACTATAAAGAGACAGTAAGCGAAAAAATGAAAGACGTTGTGATGGAAAGGGCAAACCCACTCATCAGACAGGCACTTGATAAGGAGAAGACAGTGGTAATCTCAGGCATAAGTGAATCCCAGGAGCCAACATGGCAGGGGAGACTTGAAGAAAATAAAGCTAGGGTTGTAGACCTGATAAGAAAGCTTGGAGTAGTTTGTGGTCCTGAGGATATGGTAAACATACACCAACTAGGTAAATATTCGAGGGAAGGAAAGCCGAGACCAACAAAAGTAACCTTTGAGAGAGGGGAAACATGTAGGAAAATATTGTTGAGAAAAAAAAGTCTAAAAGACCTTCAAGAATTCAAAGAAGTGTTCATTAGACGATACAGAACACAGGAAGAGATGGGAAAGATAAAAAACTTGTTGCAAGAGGCAAGAAGGTTAAATGATGAAAGAATTGAAGAACAGAAGAAAAATTTTCATTACAGAGTTCTTCCAGACAAAGGGGAGATAAAGAAGATAATGACAGAAGATCAGGGGGTGGGGCCTCATTAAGATTGTTATACACAAATGCTGATGGATTAGCTGGTAAGGCAGTAGAATTAAAAGATAGGATTCACAACAGTAAGGGCAGATATAGTAGCAATTACAGAGACTAAGTTGAGTGAGGACATAAACAGTGTCACAGTTTTTCCTAAGGGCTTCAGAATACTAAGGGTTGAAAGATCTGAGAGGACTGGTGGAGGGATAGCACTGCTCATAAGTGAAAGGATTCAAGTTGAAGAAATAAACTTGGCTATAGAAAGTGAGTTCAAGGAATTTCTTGTTGCTCGCATAAATACTGGGTCAGAGAGCATTATAATAACTGTTGTATACAACCCACCAAGGAACCAAAATAGGCTTGAAGTTTATGAGGAAAGTCATATAGATACTATTGAAGTCATAAACTCAGTTGTTAACATGGCACAGGAAAAAAAATGTAGGATTTTGATTATGGGAGACTTTAATCATAAAGAGAGAGATTGGATAAATCTTGACCCACACAGTGGTGAGGACTCATTCGGGACAAGATTCCTAGATTGCGTACAAGGGAATTTCCTACACCAACATGTAATGGAACCAACAAGGGCCAGGGGTGGGGATGAGCCATCACTACTTGATCTAGTGTTCACAGATAATGTGTTGGATATTGAAAAAATTGAGTATGAACCACCAATTGGAAAGAGTAACCACTGTGTGTTGTTGATGGAGTATATCATTGATGATATTCTTCCTGAGAGTAGAGGCACTGAGGACATGAGGAGGAACTATCCGAAAGGAGATTACATCAAAATGAATGAGCTTTTTGCAGTTATTGACTGGAGAACCTTATTTTACAACAAATCTGTACAAGAAATGTATGACATCTTTTGTGAGAAATATGGGAAGATAGTAGATTGCTGCATACCTGTCACCAAAGTAGGTGTAATTCATGCCAGAGAGAAATGGTTCGATAATGGCTGTAAAAGAGCTAAGGCGTGAAGAGACAAATGCTGGAAAAGGTATAGGAGGAGAAAAAACATAAATGCCTGGCAAACCTACAAAAGAGCAAGAAATGACTACCTAAGTAAAAGGAGAGAGGCAGAGAGAGACTACAAGAGGGACATCACCAGGAAGGCTAAAGAAAATCCCAAGCTTTTCCACAGCTTTATCAGAGGAAAACTGAAGGTAAAAGAACAGGTTTTAAGGCTAAAGAGAGCGGATGGAAGCATCACTGAGACGGACGAAGAGATCTGCAAAGAATTGAACAAGGAGTTTCAGTCAGTATTTACAGTAGAAAATACCCCACCCCCTCAGATTGCAGTGATAGAAGCTCAAGGGCCGGTATTAGAGAACATCAACCTTACAGCCACAGAGGTATGCACAGCCTTGATGGATTTAGATGTTCATAAAGCTACAGGTCCTGATGACATATCCCCTCATGTGCTTAAAAAATGCGCAAACACAATATCAGTGGCACTAAGTATCATATTTAAAAAGTCACTGGAGTCGGGGGAGATTCCAAGATGCTGGAAACAAGCAAATGTGATAACTATCTTCAAAAAGGGAAGGAGGGATACGGCTCTGAACTATAGACCAGTTTCCTTGACCAGCATACTTTGCAAAGTTATGGAGAATCTACTAAGGAAACATATCTCTCTTCACTTGGAATCCTTCAACTTTTTGTCAGTGAGGCAACATGGCTTCAGAGAAGGTAGATCAACAGTAACAAACTTATTAGAATTTTATGATGAGGTAAGCCAAATCTTACAGGAAAGAGAGGGCTGGGCAGATTGCATATTCCTAGACTTCCAGAAAGCGTTTGACACTGTTCCACATGGGAGACTTATTAGGAAGCTGCAATCAATGGCTAGAATAGGTGAAAATGTTTTGGAATGGATAAAAACTTACTTAGAAGGAAGGGAACAGAGGGTTAGAGTAAGACACTCAGTGTCTGAATGGAGAAGAGTTAGTAGTGGAGTTCCACAGGGTTCAGTTTTAGGGCCACTTTTGTTCCTTGTATATGTAAATGACCTACCAGAGTCTGTAAATTCCTTCATGAATATGTTTGCAGATGATGCAAAGATTGTGAAGAAAGTAAAAAACGAGAACAATGGTAGAGAACTTCAGGAGAATCTAAATAATCTGCATGAGTGGTCAGAAAAGTGGCTAATGAAATTCAATACTTCAAAATGTAAGGTAATGAGAATGGGTACAAGTGCAAGAAGGCCCAAGCTTGACTACTCTGTGGCTGGAGTACAACTTCAAGAGACAAAAAATGAGAGAGATCTAGGAGTAAACATACTGGCAGATTTGTCTCCAGAAATACATATAAATTGCATAGTAAGGGCAGCATATGCATTCTTATCAATTGTAAGGGTAGCCTTCAGGCACATGGACAAGGAAATGTTCAGAAATATTTATGTAACCTATGTGAGGCCAAAACTCGAATATGCAGCCCCCTTTTGGAATCCGCACTTGAAAAAGCACATAGCTAAGCTTGAAAAAGTTCAAAGACATGCCACGAAACTGGTGCCAGAAATACGCATTCTCAGTTATGATGAGAGGCTGATGGAATTAGACTTACCATCACTCGAAGCTAGAAGAGTGAGGGGGGATATGGTAACAGTCTTTAAATTCCTTCATGGTTATGATAGAGTGGATAGGGATCGATATTTTGATATGGCTGGCTCTAGAACTAGAGGTCATAGTTTGAGAGCTTGGTAAGAAAACTTCTTTGCAGGATGTAAGGAAATACTTTTTCAGTGTAAGAGTAGTTGATAATTGGAATTTGCTAAGCGAGGAGGTAGTTAATGCTATCTCAATCCATAGTTTTAAGGACAGGTATGATAAGTATCACTAAGTATAACATGGAACCGATGAGGAGACGGGAAGATACGAGCTTTGGGCTCTTTCCCGTAAACACAATTAGGTAATCACAATTAGGTAATCACACACAGATTGTTTCTCTTGTTATATTGTTTTTATTTTCAAGGCATTAGAAATACCAAATAGTTTTCGGAATGCAGACGGAATTTTTTTTTAGAATTATTGTGTATGTTGTCACATAATTTTATTTACTGAACAATCAGAAACAGCAAATGCTTTGATAAGAAAAATATTTTCTCTCTCTATTAAAATATAATTTGTTTCTTTTAGCCTTTCACAAATCTGAAATTTATCCATAAATATAAAGTCTATTATTATTCAGTTTTTTCCTCTAAAATTTATTTTTTGAAGCCCTTTCGGAAATATCAAATTTCAAATTTTTACCCCGGTCCGGGTACAATGTAATTCATGTTTTCGCGTGTGTAATGTGCTTATTTGCCTATTGTATAGCCCGAATGAGATTAGGAATTGAATTAAATGCTAAAATGGAGCCTCGAGTAAGGTTGGGGAGTATGTAATATGAACATAGTGGCATTCAGATAGAATGCGTTCATTCCTAAGTATAGCAAATATAAGCTATAAGGTTGGATTCCTTTTAACCTTCTGTAGTGTAGTTGGTAGCGCCTTGACTTAGTAATTATAAGTCCTATGTTCAAATCCCGGTCGGGGTAAAAAAAAAAAGATTCATATATATATATATATATATATATATATATATATATATATATATATATATATATATATATATATATATATATATATATACAATGAATACTTCTTTTGAACAAAGCAGCTTTTAAGCTGTCCTCATGACCTCTACATCTTTCCTTGTCAAAAAAAAAAAAAACGTTTTTTTGCTTTGCTAAAGGTGTTGTCGTGACACACAAAGACAATGATTCTCTTTTGTCAAGATATGGATAAATAAGGTAGGGTAGAGACAGTGAAGAGTTAGATATATGTGTTTTACTGGGGTTTAAAACTTTTACTTATCGTGTTTATGCCTTGTGCTCATGTAGGACACTCCGTTTTCTACAACCCACCTCTGTTATTTTTTTTCTTTTGCTTTTTTCCTCAGTTTGCGCTTGTGTGTTTGTGTGTGTGTATTTTTTATTATTATTTTATTATTATTCATGCGTTCTCACTTTCACTGATTATAAATGTTGATTATGTGTCGTTTCTTATATTTGTTTATTTGTTTTCTTTGGAGGCTTGTCTTGTCTTACTCGTCTTTTTCTATATTGTATTTACTTTATTAAATTTTCTTCTCCTTTTTCCTTCGTTAATTCTCTTGAAGACTTTTTTATCTTTGCTATTTTCAAATCCTTCAGATGTTCACTTTTTTCATTCAATGTGATATTCATATACTGTTTTATTTGTATATTATAAAACAATCTACACTTTTTTTTATAGATGGTGTAATAATTGCAGATGATGAATTATAAATACTATAGCCATGTAAGTGATCAAGCATAGAAAATTTATAGAAAAGTAAAATGTAATTAGATATATATATATATATATATATATATATATATATATATATATATATATATATATATATATATATATATATATATATATATATATATATATATATATATATATATATATATATATTCGTTGCTTCATTTAATGGGCTTTTCATACCATTTTAGATTGTATGTTAACAGTTCAGTAATATATATATATATATATATATATATATATATATATATATATATATATATATATATATATATATATATGGTAGGAAAAACCCATTAAATAATACAACAAATATGCATATATATATATATATATATATATATATATATATATATATATATATATATATATATATATATATATATATATATATATATATATATATATATATATATATATATATATATATATATATATATATATATATATATATATATATATATATATATATATATATATACATATACATATATATATATACATATATATATATATATATATATATATATATATATATATATATATATATATATATATATATATATATATATATATATATATAAATATATATATATATATATATATATATATATATATATATATATATATATATATATATATATATATATATATATATATATATATATATATATATGTATGTATATATATATATATATATATATATATATATATATATATATATATATATATATATATATATATATATATATATATATATATATATATATATACATATATATATATATATATATATATATATATATATATATATATATATATATATATATATATATATATATATATATATATATATATATATATATATATATATATATATATATATATATATATATATATATATATATATATATATATATATACATAAAGTACTTATTAATATCGTGACATTAACTGGCTACGTTCTCAAAGTACAATGACAAGAGAAACAGCTAGAAAAAAAAATAAGAACAATTGAAAAGGAGACAAAAAACTCATTCTTTACCGGCTAACCCCGGCGGGCATTTAACATTGGTATCACTTATTCCCATGTATATTTACCCTGGGAGGGTTTATTGTCTCCTTTTCAATTGTTCTTTTTATTTGCCTTGTGGTGGCTGGCTTAACATCAAAGAATAGCCCCAACCTATTCCCTGCATATTGTAAGAGGCGACTAAAAGTGGACGGGGAGAGGGGACTGGGAATCCCTCCCTTGCATTAACCTCCCGTGAGACGTCAAAGAAGAAGGGGAAAAGAGGGGAGAATAAATTCTCCCCCAAACTCTAGTTTTGGGGTGTCTAAATGTGCGTGGTTGTAGTACGATAGAGAGCAAAAGATGTGAGATTGGATATATGTTTGGTAGGAGGAGGATGAATGTATTGGCATGTGTAAGACAAAGATGAAAGGAAAAGGAGAAGTGGCATTTGGTGATGTGGCAGGTAGGGTGTCTGGGGTTGAAAGGGGGAGAGCGAGAGAAGTTGTGGCATTATTGCTGAGTGAATGGATGGTAAATAAGGTAGTGGAATGGAAAGAAGTGCCATCTAGGCTGATGTGGGTGAGGGCTAGGATAGGTAGGGAATGTTGGGCTTTTGTTAGTGTATATGGGCCAGGATGTGAGAGAAGTGAGGAAAAGCGGGATGAATTCTGGAATGAGTTAGCTAGGTGTGTGGATGGTCTGAGTAGAAGGATCTATGTAAATGTATTGGGTGACTTAAATGCCAGAGTGGGTGATGGAGAGGTAGAAGGTGTTGTAGGAAAGTATGGGGTACTAGGTGGGAATGAGAGTAGTGAGAGACTGTCAGACATGTGTGTGGAGCAAGAGTTGGTGAGAGACTGTCAGACATGTGTGTGGAGCAAGAGTTGGTGATAGATAATAGTTTTTTCAAATAGTTAATAAATAAGAATACATGGATGAGAGTGGCAAATGGAAGAGTGGAAGAAAGAGCATTGATGGATTATGTGTTGGTAGCAAAGAGTATGATTGGTAGAGTGAAAGATGTGCATGCAATTAAGGGTGTGGCTGCTTGGATGTCTGATCATTTTTTGGTTGAAGCAAAAGTGGTAGTAGCAAAAAAGTGGGGAAATAGAGTGGGAGGATGTAGAAGGGAAATGGTGAAGGTGGAAGAGTTGAAAAAGCCAGAGAAGAGACAGGAATATCAGGACAGCTTGAAAGTGGGATATGACGAAGTGAAAGAAAGAGAAGTTTGGGAGTTAGAGAAGGAATGGGAGTTGATGAAAGAATATTTTGTGGGACATGCAAGTGATGTGTGTGGAAAGAGGTCTGTTGTAGGTGGCATGAGGAGGGGTAGCGAGTGGTGGAATGAAGAGGTGAAAATGAAGGTGGAAGAGAAAAAAAAGGCTTTTGAGGAATAGCTGCAGTGCAAAAGTAGGGAGAAGTATGAAAGATATAGGAAGAAAAATGTGGAAACCAAGCGGAAGGTAGAGGAAGAGAAGAGGTTTGCAAATGTTAGGTGGGGACAGGATTTTAGTAGGTCATATGAGGAGAATAAAAAGAAGTTTTGGAAAGAAGTGAAGAGAGTAAGGAAAGGTGGATCGAGGATGGAAGAGACAGTGAAAGATGTGAATGGACAGATGTTAAGAGGGAACGATGCAAGGAAAAGTTGAGCAGAATATTTTGAGGTGTTACCAATTGTTGAGGAAGATAGAGAGGAAGCTATAGTGGCAGTGGGGGGTGTTCAAGTGTCAGTAATGGGAGATGAAAATGAGAGAGAGATTACAAGAGAGGAGGTGAAAAGGGCATTGTATACCTCAAAAGCAGGTAAAGCACCTGGAATGGATGGTGTGAGAGTGGAGATGCTGAAGGAAGGGGGTGTGACTGCATTTGCATGGTTAGTGAGAGTGTTTAATGTATGCATTATGTTGTCAATGGTGCCAGTGGAATGTGTGATTGCTTGTATAGTGCCCCTATACAAATGTAAGGGATATGTGTATTAATGCAGTAATTTTAGGGGTATAAGTTTGTTGAGTGTAGTAGGTAAAGAAAATGGTAGGATACTGATTAATAGGATTAGGGATAAGGCAGAAAATGTGATCGCAGAAGTGCAGATTGGTTTTAGGAGAGGTAGAGGTTGTATAGATCAGATTTTTATAGTTAGGCAGTTATGTGAGAAATATTTAGTTCAGGGTAAGGATGTGTATTTTGCATTTTTGGATATGGAGAAAGCATATGATAGAGTTGATAGAGAGGCAATGTGGAATGTTTCGAGGTTATATGGAATTGATGATAAACTGTTGCATGCAGTGAAGAGTTTGTATGAGGGCAGTAGAGCTTGTGTTAGGGTAGGGAATGCAGTGAGTGAGTGGTTTCCAGTGAGTGTGGGACTGAGACAATGATATGTGATGTCACCATGGCTGTTCAATTTGTATATTGATGGAGTCGTAATTGAGGTGAATGAGCTAGTGTGTGGTCGAGGTTTGAGAATGGTAGATGGGGATGATAACGATTGGGAGCTGAATCAGTTACAGTTTGCAAATGATACGGTGGTGGTGGCAGATTCAGAGGAGAAGCTGTGTCAATTAGTGTCAGAATTTGGATTTTTGTGTGAGAGAAGGAAGTTGTGAGTCTTTTTCTTTGTCTCCATCCCCTCCCACTTTTATGTGGGGTCGATGTTGCTGGCCAGTCTTCTCCATTTGTTTCTGCCCCATACCTCATCACCCAACAAACCTTTAGACCTCAGGTTGTCATTGATGCAATCCATCCACCTACGCCTTGGTCTCCCTCTCCTTCTCCTACCCTGTATATCCATTTCCATCACCCTCCTCCCAACATACTTTTCATCCCTCCTAACGACATGACCATACCATCTTAGTCTACTTTCTTGTATCTTATCTGATATTTTTCAAACTTTTGAGGTACCTCTAATTAACTCGTTTCTGATCTTATCGCTTCTTGTCACCCCACGCATCCATCTCAACATCCTCATCTCTGCCACATCCAGTTTTTTCTCTTGTGTCTTCTTTATTGCCTATGTCTCTGCCCCATACATCATCGCAGGTCTCACAACTGTCTTATGCACTTTACCCTTCAACTTAATCCCTATTCTCCTGTCGCACAGCACCCCAGACACTTTCTTCCAGTTCTTCCATACCGCTTGTATTCTGTGGGGTATTTCTGACTCTAGGTCACCGTCCTCTACTACTGTCGATCCCAAATACTTGAACTTTCCAACTCTTTTCAACACCTCCCCCTGCAAATTGACCTCCCCATCCTCATCATCTCTCACCCTCAAGTACTCTGTCTTCTTCCTGCTGATTTTCAGTCCTCTATTTTCCATCACTCTTCTCCACTCCTCAAGCTTCTCCTCCACTACCTCTCGTCTGTTGCTACACAGTACAATGTCATCTGCAAAGAGCATACACCACGGAGACTGATCTCTAATACCCTGGGTTACTACATCCAAGACCAGATCAAATAGATATGGACTCAAAGCAGACCCTTGATGCAGACCAACATTTACTGAGAGACTTTTAGTCAAGCCACACTGCTCTTAACATTTGCCTCTGCCCTCTCATACATATCTTGGATGATTCTTACATATTTCTCGGGGACTCCCTTTTCTCTAATACACCTCCACACCTCTTGACGTGGTACTCGATCATATGCCTTTTCCAGGTCAATAAAAACCATATGCAGTCCTTTCTGTTTCTCCCAATGCTTTTCCATCAAATATGGCATCCACTGTCCCTCTTCCAGGCATGAAGCCAAACTGTTCATCCCCAATTGTCGTTACCTCTCTGAGTCTCCTCTCTATGACCTTCTCCCATATCTTCATAGTATAACTTAACAACTTTATACCTCTATAGTTTCCACACTCCTGAATATCTCCCTTTCCTTTATAGATTGGGATGATTAAGCTTTCTCTCCATTCCTCTGGCATCTTTTCCTGACTAAAGATCTTTTGCATTAAGTCCCACAAGATATCTATGCCTTCCTCTCCAAGACTCTTCCATACCTCCACTGGCATCTTATCAGGTCCTTTTGCCTTTCCATTTTTCATCTTCCTTACTGCCTGCTCTACCTCTCTTCTAGCCACTGTTGTTGTAACTGCTTCATTTGGAAGTCCATCTCCAAATACTGCTCTTGGGTTCTCTTCATTTAGTAATCCTTCAAAATAAGTTTCCCATCTGCTTTTTATTTCATCCTCTTCTGCTAGAACTACTAAATAGTTATCCTTTATTTGTCTTACTTGGGTCAAGTCCTTGGTTGCAGCATCTCGGGCCTTGGCAATTCGCCATATTTTCTTCTCTCCTTCTGGTGTTTCCAGCTCTTCATAGACTTCATTCAATGTCTCTGCCTTTGCTTTTGCTACTGCTCTCCTTGCTGTCTTCTTTGCCTGCTTGTGCTCTTCTTTATCCTGCTCCAGGCCTGACAAATTTGTCTTTTTCTTAGCTTCTTTCTTGTTCTTCACCCATTCTTGCACTTCCTCATTCCACCACCATGACTCTTTCTCATTTGGGGGTTTCCTTCCTGATGATTTTCCAAGTACCTCCTCACCAACCCTCAAAATCACCTTACTATTCTCTGTCCACCATTCTTGCACACCTTCATGCAACCTTATTGCATCCAACACTCTTCCCTTAAATATAGCTCTCAGCACTGCATCTTTCAATCTCCACCACTTTATCTTTGGGTTCATCCTCGGCTTCTTACTTTTCCTACATTTCCTGAGCATGCAATCAGTTACTACTAGCCTATGTTGCACTGCTACACTCTCCCCATTTATTACTTTACAGTTGCTAATCTCCTTCAGATGGTCTCTCCTACACAACAATAAATCTATCTGACTCTCCCTTCCACCACTACTGTATGTAATCAATCTGTTTTCCTTTTTCTCAAAGAATGTGTTGACCAATGCCAGATCAAATGCCACTTCAAAATCAATCACTCTCTCTCCCCCTCATATCTCTTGCCCATCCCCCAGCCCCCATGAACTCTACCTATCCCAGCCCTCCCAATTCCCAAATGGCCATTTAGATCTCCTCCCAACATTACCCTCTCCTTTATAGGAATTGTCCTAAGCTCCTGATCCATCTCCTCCCAAAATGCATCCTTCACCTCCGCTGTACAACCAGTTTGTGGGACAAAGGCACATACCACATTGACTACCGTTTCTCCCAGTCCCAGCTTTAAACTCATAATTCTGTCACTCTTTCTATTCACACCAAGTAAGCTTTCCTTCAGGTCTTTGGATAGTATTATTCCTACACCATTCCTCCCTTCCTCATTTGCTCCACTATAGAACAATTTGCAATGTGGGAAAGAGTAAGTTATGAGGTGTACAAGAAATGATGATGGTGCTGGAGTGAATGTTATGTTGAATGGAGAGGCACTTGAGGAAGTTGATCAGTTTAAATATTTAGGCTCGGTTATAGCTGCAAATGGTGGAGTGTAAGCAGATGTGTGTCACAGTGTGTATGAAGGATGTAAAGTGTTGGGTGTGTTGAAAGGAGTGATGAAGAATAGAGGATTGGAAATGAATGTTAAGAAAGTTTTGCCTGAGAAAGTAGTTGTGCCAACTGTTATGTATGGATTAGAGTTATGGGGTATGACAGTAAGTGAGAGACGGAAACTAAATATGTTTGAGATGAAATGCCTGAGGAGTATGATTGGTGTATCTCGGTTGGATAGGGTTAGGAATGAAGTGGTGAGAGCAAGAACGGGTGTGAGGAGAGAATTTGCAGCCAGAGTAGATATGAATGTTCAGAGATGGTTTGGCCATGTGGAAAGGATAGATGATGAAAGACTGCTGAAAAAGGTGTTGAATGCGAGAGTTGATGGGAGAAATGCTAGAGGGAGGCCTAGCTTTGGGTGGATGAATGGAGCAAGGAGAGCCCTGAATGATAGGAGGATGGATGTGAGGAAAGTCAGTGCCATCTGAACGGTCGCTAGCTCCCTTGTCATTGCCCATAGAGCAAAGTAATCCCATTATTGTTTTTTTTTTATGTCGACTACCCCTCAATTGGGGGAGACAGCCAAGGTAGATAGATAGATATTTGTATTTTCGTTGTTTTATTTAATAGGCTTTTCATACCATTTTAGATTATGTTAATAGTTCAATGTTTATATATATATATATATATATATATATATATATATATATATATATATATATATATATATATATATATATATATATATATATATATATATATATATATATATATATATATATATATATATATATATATATATATATATATATATATATATATATATATATATATATATATATATATATATACATACATACATACATACATACATACATACATACATACATACATACATGCATACATACATACCTCTATATATATATATATATATATATATATATATATATATATATATATATATATATATATATATATATATATGAATCATTTTTTGCCCCGACCGGGACTCGAACCTAGGACTTATGATTACTAAGTCAAGGCGCTACCACTACACCACAGAAGGTTTAAAGGAATCCAACCTTATAGCTTATATCTGCTATACTTAGGAATGAACGCATTCTAACTGAATGCCACTATGTTCATATTACAGATTCCCCAACCTCACTCGTGGCTTCATTTTAGCATTTAATTCAAATCCCAATCTCATTCGGGCCATGAAATTACCAAATAAGCACATTACATATGTGAAAACATGAATGTTTTTTTTTTTACCCCGACCGGGACTCGAACCTAGGACTTATGATTACTAAGTCAACGCGCTACCACTACACCACAGAAGGTTAAAAGGAATCCAACCTTATAGCTTATATCTGCTATACTTAGGAATGAACGCATTCTAACTGAATGCCACTATGTTCATATCACAGATTCCCCAACCTCACTCGTGGCTTCATTTTAGCATTTAATTCAAATCCCAATCTCATTCGGGCCATGAAATTACCAAATAAGCACATTACATATGTGAAAACATGAATCATTTTTTACCCCGACCGGGACTCGAACCTAGGACTTATAATTACTAAGTCAAGGCGCTACCACTACACCACAGAAGGTTAAAAGGAATCCAACCTTATAGCTTATATCTGCTATACTTAGGAATGAACGCATTCTAACTGAATGCCACTATGTTCACATTACAGATTCCCCAACCTCACTCGTGGCTTCATTTTAGCATTTAATTCAAATCCCAATCTCATTCGGGCCAAGAAATTACCAAATAAGCACATTACATATGTGAAAACATGAATCATTTTTTACACCGACCGGGACTCGAACCTAGGACATATGATTACTAAGTCAAGGCGCTACCACTACACCACAGAAGGTGAGAGAGAGAGAGAGAGAGAGAGAGAGAGAGAGAGAGAGAGAGAGAGAGAGAGAGAGAGAGAGAGAGAGAGAGAGAGAGAGAGAGAGAGAGAGATAAAGAGAAAATAGAGAGAGAAAGAGATAGAGAGAAGAGAGAGAGAGAGAGAGAGAGAGAGAGAGAGAGAGAGAGAGAGAGAGAGAGAGAGAGAGAGAGAGAGAGAGAGAGAGAGAGAGAGAGAGAGAGAGAGAGAGAGAGATTATTTAATTCCTTCCAGAGCTCAGAGTACAAATGTTTCCACCATTGACCTGATATTTCCAAAGCCCCTTTAGTCATTAATTTTGCTGAATTGAGTGGACAAATCCAAGCTAGAATACCCGAAGCAATTAGGTTACCTCCAATTTTTATATAAGGAAAAATTAGTAAGGTTGCAAGGGTGTATATAAAAGGAATTCCAATTGTATAGAAACAAAAAGCCTTAGTCATTTTCTAGTTAGAAAACAGATCTTTGGTTATAAATAATAATAGACAAAAATATCAGATTATGCTATTAATGGTTTTATAGTTAATGCTGAGAATCGATAGAGGAGCATTCTTTAATAAAAAAAAAAAAGTCAGTGCAATTTCCATGATACTGTACTATTATTCGCTCGAGTTTTTTGTACAAAAAAAAAAAATATAACCGATGAGCTGACTTTGTTTACTCAGAGCCAATCATTCAGTTCCGCTGATTTTGTTTATTTGCTTGTTTTGCTTCTATTTGAATATGTAATTTTGTGAAGGCTGTTTTCTATAGAGCTGAAAGAGACATACGTTTTGTTACAGCTTTGTCCCAGAGACACGCTCTCATGTTTTCCTGAATATTCCAGGAACACAAGAACAGATGACCTTATTTGCCACATCCTAAAGAAATTCAAATCATATTTGTCATATAACTGAACACGTGATTGGAACCATCTGAAATGAGATTGAAAGTCGCCTTCGAGAATTAGCATTTGCATTGGCCCATGTCAATCACACTTAAAATATAATCCTATATGTAAGCTCCTGCATTCACCCATTTGCAAAAGACTAGAAATGTCTTTAATTTTGACACCTGATTTGGCCTATTTGAAATAAAGTCATAATCTTGTCACAAGTTTGAGCACCTGGAATGACGCATATGAAATTAGTCTTAAAAATCACTTTAAATCTGAAGAGTTTTATGAACCGTTGCAATTAGATTTTTTTTTTTAGTTAGAACCCCTGTAACAACTCATTTGAAAAATTCAAATTACTATCTCAAAATGGGAACAATTGCATTTTTTCCCATACGAAAAAGAAAAAAGAAATTCTAAGATTGAGCAACTGCATTGACCAACTTAAGTCAGGTATACAAAAATTGTCTCAAATTTGAACACCACCACTTACTTGTTGGAAATAATTTTGAATTTTTTTATACAGTTGAACATCTCTTTTAAACTATTTAAATTGCATACCAAAATATAGCATTTAATTTGAACACTTGTAGTAAACCATACATACTAATTCGTAATTTCTCCAAAATGTGAACATATTTAATGAACAGGAGTTTCTGGTAGGAAATTTCCAAACACAACACTAAGTAATTGCTTTTCTGAATGCTCTTGAATGTGGAAAATATGAGTGATCTAAGGCGTAAGAGATGGGATGAGTTGGTCTTCTGGTGAATAGGTGAGCGTGAGTGTGTGTGTGCGTGTGCGCGTAGGTGTGTGATTACCTAATTGTGATTACCTAATTGTGTTTACGGGAAAGAGCCCAAAGCTCGTATCTTCCCGTCTCCTGATCGGTTCC
>JAXCGZ010019099.1:65000-70000 GCA_037179515.1 Halocaridina rubra
TACGTGGGTCAGAGTAGATGATGGAAGAGTAGTGGACAAAGCATTAATGGATTATATTGTGGTGAACAGGAGAGTGATTGGGAGAGTAATGAATGGGAATGTATTGAGGGGAGCTACTGGTGAAATGCCTGATCATAAGTTAGAGGAAAGTACACTGAGAGTGGGAGAAAGGTAGCGAAAAAGGAGAAGTGAGAGAAGAGAGGTGCTAAAAGTTATTGAACAGATTAAGTAAGAGAAAGACTCTGAATATAAGGCTAATCTGAGGGATGTGTGGAATGTAGTGAAAGTGAAAATGGAGAAAGGAGTGGAAGAGCAATCGAGTTATTTTGAGGAGGTAGTTATTAAGTGGGCAGAGGCACAGTGTGGAAGGAGAGTAACAGGTGAGAGTAAAAGGAAAGGTAGCGACTGGTGAAATGAGGAGGTGAGTGCATTAGTTTCAGAAAAGAAGCAGGCATTTGAGGTATGGTTGCAAATAGGAATGTAGGACCATATGAATGGCATAGTGCAAAGAGGAGGTTAGCAAAGCACGTGGTGAGAGAGGCAAAGAGAGAGGCAGGTGTATGGTGGGATGGGAGCTTGACTGAGAATTTAAGAGGACTTAATAGAAGTTTTGGAAGGAAATAAAAAGAGTGCTGGCAATTGCTGGTAGACGAAATAAAGGTGAGAGAGATGGGCTGAGTATTTCAAGAAGCTGCAAAATTAGGAAGAAGATAGAGGTAGAGATCGAGGCTGTTAAGGCATTAGCGCACTGGATGGTTAGGTTGTTAAATGTATGTTTTAGGAAAGGGGGTCTCAGCTGATTGGAGGCATGCATGTGTAATCCTACGTTATAATGGGATAGGAGATAAGTATGAGTGTAGTAGTTCTAGAGGAATTAGTTTGTTGAGTGTAGTTGGAAAGATATATAGAGGAGTGGTCTATTTATCTACCTTGGCTGTTTCCCCCTTTAATTGGGGGGTAGCCGACATCAAAAATAGAAAACAATAAGGGGATTACTTTGCTCTATGGGCAATGACAAGGGAGCTAGCGACCATTCAGATGGCACTGCTGGAGTGCCACAGCCCATCCTCCCAGCTCTTCCACAACCTGTGTCGCTTTATAACTGCCAACTGCCCTACTGCCCCTTCCACAGGACTACCTCTGTAAGATACGCCTCATGGTAACAACAGATGACCATGAGAGCTGCGTCACAATCACTCGCCACTCATTCCTATTCCTAGCACGCTCACTTGCTTCCCTTACATCCATCCTCCTATCATTCAGGGATCTCCTTACTCCATCCATCCACCCAAACCTAGGCCTCCCTCTAGCATTTCTCCCATCAACTCTCGCATTTATCACCTTTTTCAGCAGTCTTTTATCATCCATCCTTTCCACATGGCCAAACCATCTCAGAACATTCATATCTACTCTGGCTGCAAATTCTCTCCTCACACCCATTCTTGCTCTCACCACTTCATTCCTAACCCTATCCAACCGAGATACACCAATCATACTCCTCAGGCATTTCATTTCACACACATTTAGTTTCCGTCTCTCACTTACTTTCATACCCCATAACTCTAATCCTTACATCACAGTTGGCACAACCACTTTCTCATACAAAACTTTTTTAACATTCATTTCCAACCCTCTATTCTTCATCACTCTTTTCAACGCATCCACCACTTTACATCCTTTATTCACTCTGTAACACACACCTGCTTACACTCCACCATTTGCAGCTATAACCGAGCCTAAATACTTAAACTGATCAACTTCCTCAAGTGTCTCTCCATTCAACATAATATTCAATCCAGCACCATTCTCATTTCTTGTACACCTCATAACCTTACTCTTTCCCACATTCACTCGCAACTTCCTTCTCTCATACACCTTTCCAAATTCTGAGACTAACTGACACAGCTTCTCTTCTGAATCTGCCACCACCACAGTATCATCTGCAAACAGCAACTGATTCGACTCCCACTCGTTATCATCCCCATCTACCATTCTCAAATCTTGACCACGTACTCGCTCATTCACCTCTCTTACTACTCCACCTCCACCTTGGAAGAGTGGTAATTGAGAGAATTAAGAAAAAGTACTGAAAGATTAATTGCAGAAAAGCAGTGTGAGTTTGGAGAGGCAGAGGATGTGTGGATTAGGTACTTATTGAAAAACAGGTGGGTGAGAAGTTCTTAGAGAAAGGTAGGGACACTTTCTGGGCATTTTTTGGACCTAGAGAACATGTATGACAGGGTTGATAGAGATGCGTTGGGGAGCGTGTTGCACTGTATGGAATAAGTGGAAATTTGTTGAATGTGGTAATGTGTTTTACAAGAATGTTCTTGCTCTCACCACTTCATTCCTAACCCTATCCAACCGAGATACACCAATCATACTCCTCAGGCATTTCATTTCACACACATTTAGTTTCCGTCTCTCACTTACTTTCATACCCCATAACTCTAATCCTTACATCACAGTTGGCACAACCACTTTCTCATACAAAACTTTCTTAACATTCATTTCCAACCCTCTATTCTTCATCACTCTTTTCAACGCATCCACCACTTTACATCCTTTATTCACTCTGTAACACACATCTGCTTACACTCCACCATTTGCAGCTATAACCGAGCCTAAATACTTAAACTGATCAACTTCCTCAAGTGTCTCTCCATTCAACATAATATTCAATCCAGCACCATTCTCATTTCTTGTACACCTCATAACCTTACTCTTTCCCACATTCACTCGCAACTTCCTTCTCTCATACACCTTTCCAAATTCTGAGACTAACTGACACAGCTTCTCTTCTGAATCTGCCACCACCACAGTATCATCTGCAAACAGCAACTGATTCGACTCCCACTCGGTATCATCCCCATCTACCATTCTCAAATCTTGACCACGTACTCGCTCATTCACCTCTCTTACTACTCCACCTCCACCTTGGAAGAGTGGTAATTGAGAGAATTAAGAAAAAGTACTGAAAGATTAATTGCAGAAAAGCAGTGTGAGTTTGGAGAGGCAGAGGATGTGTGGATTAGGTACTTATTGAAAGACAGGTGGGTGAGAAGTTCTTAGAGAAAGGTAGGGACACTTTCTGGGCATTTTTTGGACCTAGAGAACATGTATGACAGGGTTGATAGAGATGCGTTGGGGAGCGTGTTGCACTGTATGGAATAAGTGGAAATTTGTTGAATGTGGTAATGTGTTTTACAAGAATATTGGAGCATACATAAGAGTCGGGACTGGTATAAGTGATTGGGTTGAGGTGAATGTAGGGTTACATCAAGGTTGTGTAATGTCACCATGGTTGCTTAATATGGAAATTGACTGAGCACTGGTGGCTGATACTGAGAATGGACAGAATTGTTTGGTGACTGAGTTTGTTTGAGTGTGGAAAAAGGAAATTGTGAGTGAATATTGGTAAAAGTAAAATCATAAGATGTTCGAGGAGTACTATTGTTGTTAGATTGAAAACAGGAGTGAATGAGGGAATTGCTTGAAGAAGTTGAAAGTTTTAAGTATCTGAAGTTGCACATATCAAGGAATGGACGAGTGGATGCAGAGGTAAGTCATAGAGTGAATGAAGTGAGTAAATGTCTAAGTGGGTTGAAAAGTGAGGTAAATATAGGTATTTGGAAATGAATTCAAAGAAAAGGATATATGAAAGTGTGATTGTACCGACAGCATTGTATGGAGCAGACACTTGGAATGCATGAAAGGATAAAAAACTTGAATGTCTTGGAGATGAGTGATTTCAGAAGTATGATTGGTATATCTAAAGAAGAATGAGATAGAAATGAGGAGATCAGGCAAAGAACGGATGTTGAAAGAAAGCTGTTGTATGAGTAGAACAGAGAGTATTGAGTTGGTTTGGACTCATGGAAAGGATGAGTGATGAAAGAATAGCGAAGAGAGTGTAGAGTGCAAAAGTGGTTGTAGTTAGGCAAAGAGGAAGACTTAGAATTAGATGGATGGATGGCATGAAAAAGGGCATTCGATGATTGGGAAATGTCAGTGGAGCAGGGAAGACAGTGCAAGAGATAAGAATGAGTGGAGGAAGACTGTGTATAGTTGACACTGGCCAAAGGGGTTTCTCTCACATGCGAGCTCAGTGAACTGCGATGGACGGGTGTGAGGGGAGTTGACTTGTGATGAAGCAGTGGAGGTAAACCAGCTGTGGCTGTCGGGCCTCACTGTAGAATATCCTTGGCCGCCTGTCTTATGGGTAACCCAAGAAGGGTGGGAGGGGGAAAATGTGGCAACCCTGTATTCCCAAGGAGCAAAGAGCAGTGGTTGAGGTATATGTGGATCATGGTGAATGTGTGTTTCTTGGCTCGGTCACCCCCTCATAAGGGAGAATGAGACAGTGTATATGGATGTATATATATTATATATAGAAATATAGATTACATTTATACATTTATTATAACTATATATATATATATATATATATATATATATATATATATATATATATATATATATATATATATATATATATATATATATATATATGTTCCGGTTCCGGTTTTACGTCACGGACTCCCTTATCAACCAAGGGCTAGGACGGTTGCCTTCTTGCGAAGGACTTGTTTTGGCAAATGTAATCCTTACGCTGAGTGCATGCCTTTGCTAACCTCAGACCGTGACGGGGCGCGAACCCTCGACCTGACGCCTCAGAGTCGGAGACGCTACCGACTGAGCCACGGCGACTACATATATATATATATATATATATATATATATATATATATATATATATAGAGAGAGAGAGAGAGAGAGAGAGAGAGAGAGAGAGAGAGAGAGAGAGAGAGAGAGAGAGAGAGAGAGAGAGAGAGAGAGAGAGAGAGAGAGAGAGAGAGAGATTATGTATATGTATATATATATATATATATATATATATATATATATATATATATATATATATATATATATATATATATATATATATATAAATATATATATATATATATATATATATATATATATATATATATATATAT
>JAXCGZ010019099.1:82500-102307 GCA_037179515.1 Halocaridina rubra
GCTGGATTTTGCCATAGCATTTGACATGGCGATCCTGAACACGTTCTTCATGAAAAACAGCTACCGGACATACAGGAGTGGTCCCAGAGA
This sequence comes from Halocaridina rubra, assembly GCA_037179515.1. NCBI lineage: Eukaryota > Metazoa > Arthropoda > Malacostraca > Decapoda > Atyidae > Halocaridina > Halocaridina rubra. Next base: position 82,591 of record JAXCGZ010019099.1, read on the forward strand.
GAGTCAAATCGACTTCCTCCTGTATCGAAGAGAAAACATCCGAGAAGTGGAAGACTGTAAAGTACTACAAGGAGAGAGTGTGGGAGCGCAGCACAGCCCAGTTGTGGCGAAGCTGGTTGTAAGGACGCGAAGGACCGGAGTCGAGAGGGGAGAACCTAGGATCAAGTGGTGGAAACTCAAGGATGAGGTGGTGCGGCAGGAGTTCAAGAGGAAAGCACTACAAAGGATAGAAGAGGCAGAGGAGGTGGATCAGTGGTGGAAAAGGAACAGTGAAGTGATCAGGAGTACGGCAGAGGAAGTCCTCGGAAAGTCATCTGGAAAGAAGCCGAGAAACGGAAAAGAGTCTTGGGGGTGGTCCTCAAATTGCAAAGAGAAGATAGAAAAGAAGAAAGAGATGAAGAAAGCTTATGACAAGGAAAGAACAGAGGAGCGTAAAGCTATGTTGAAAGATGCAAATAAGGAGGCAAAGAGGGCTGTAGCACAGGCGCGTGCAGCAGCACTGCAGGATATGTATGAGAACCTTGAAACAAAGGAGGGACAGAAGAGAATCTATAAGTTAGCAAAAGAAAGGAACAGATCGACAAAGGACCTAACATCAATAAAGCAAATCAAGGATAAGAACGGAAGAGTGCTTACTGACCCCGACATGATTAAAATGCGGTGGAGGGACTACTACGAACTTCTAAATCAGGAAAATCCAAGAATACGAAGAGGTGAAGGAGTGGGAATGGAGGGAGAAGTAGACCCTGTGAGTGAGGCGGAAGTCAGAGAAGCGTTGAAGAAGATGAAAAATGGAAAGTCAGTAGGGCCAGACCAGATTCCTGCAGAGGTATGGAAGAGTTTGGGCGAAGAAGGGATACGGGTGCTGACAAAGTTCCTGAACATGGTGATGAAGGAAGAGACTATCCCGAACGAGTGGAGAGGTAGCATAATGGTACCGATTTTCAAAGAAAAGGGAGACATCCAGAGTTGCAACAACTATAGAGGAATTAAGCTAACATCTCACACTATGAAACTGCTGGAAAGAGTGTTGGATAAAAGGCTGAGGGAGGAAACAGAAGTTTGTAGTGAGCAGTTTGGTTTTATGAAAGGTCGAGGAACAATGGATGCAGTATTCGCAATGAGGTAGACAATGGAAAAATATAGAGATAAGCAAAGAGGGCTGTACATGGCGTTTATTGACCTGGAAAAAGCTTATGATCGGGTCCCGAGAAGCGAGGTGTGGAGGAGTATGAGGTCGAAGGGAGTGAAGGAGAAGTATGTCAAGATAGTTCAGGACATATACAGGGAAGCCACAACAAGAGTAAGAAGTACAGCTGGCACTACAGAGCCTTTTCAGGTGGAAGTTGGACTCCATCAGGGATCAGCTCTTAGCCCCTATCTATTTAACCTTCTCATGGATGTGATGGTGGAGGAAGTGACAAAGGAGGCACCATGGAGCATGCTCTTTGCAGACGATATTGTTTTGGTCTCCAAGAGCCGTGAAGAATTGCAAGAGAGGTTGGAGCTATGGAGGGGTTTGCTGGAGGATTACGGACTGAAGGTGAGCAGACAGAAAACGGAGTACCTGGAGTGCAATGTGACACAAGGAGGCGACCTGTTCATGCAAGACCACAAGCTCCCAAAGGCGGACGCCTTCAAATACCTCGGCTCCTACGTAACGAAGGATGGAGACCTAGAGAGAGAGATTGATCATAGGATCCAGGTAGAGTGGAACAGCTGGAAGAGAACATCAGGGGTGCTATGTGACAAAAAAAATCAGTGCTAGAGTGAAAGGAAAAGTGTACAAGTCAGTTGTGAGACCAGCGTTGCTGTACGGAGCGGAGACGTGGCCGGTGAAAAAGGTTCAAGAAAGGAAGATAGATGTCGCAGAAATGAGAATGCTGAGGTGGATGTGTGGGGTGACGAGGGAGGACAGGATACGAAATGACCGGATCAGAGGTACAGTGAAGGTGGTGGAGGCGTCGGCGAAAGCGCAGGAGAGGAGATTACAGTAGTTCGGTCATGTGAAGAGGAGAGAGAGAAGACTACGTGGGTGTGAGAGTGATGGAGATGGACGTGGAGGGCAGACGTAGACGAGGAAGACCTAAACTACGGTGGCAGGACCGACTGAAGGAGGATCTCAGAGAGAGACAGCTGGGGGAGGAGCAAGTGATGGACCGGAACCAGTGGAGACGATTAGTGAAGAGATGCGACCCCATATGAAAATGGGAACGCAAATAGAGGAAGAAGAAGAAGAAGATATACATATATATATATATATATATATATATATATATATATATATATATATATATATATATATATATATATATATATGAAACATTTATATATTTCATATATATATACGTATATGGAACATATAACTGGCTCTGATCAGGACTCGAAACTAGGGCGCTTTCGACTTTACCACTGAGGGTGTAAAAGGAAGAAAATATTAACACACTGCAGAATATAGCTGTTCGTTTTACTCCAAAGAGTTGGATTAGAAAAAGAGTGTAAATTAAACGGGGAAAGTCAGTAGAATATGGTCTTTCCCTGAAATAGCAGTTTTTGGAGGTTTTTTTTTTTAGTTTTTATAAACTTTCATTGGTACAGTTAGTGACGCCTTATGCAGACAAATGGAATGCCATGCGTTTGTAAGTTCGGATAATGATCAGAAGAAGTTATGTTTCATGTTTTCAATGCTATTACCAGACCACACATACATATGCACACAAATACAGACACACACACACACACTCACACGCACATGCACACACACGCACACGCACACATTCATTCATTCCAAAATACCTATTCCTCGTCATGCTTTTCATCCCACCTAGCCATATAGACATTTACTCACTTTCTTCATGCTAAGATTCACCTCTGCATCCATTCTGCCAAACCCTTCCACACGCAAACCCCAGATACTTAAAACTCTCAATTTCCTAAAGTATCTCCCCATTCACTCTCACATTCAGTTTACCAACATTAGCATTCCGCGAATATATCATGATTTTATTTTTACCAGCAATTACCCAAATATACTCATAACTTCCAGTTTTCACACATCATAACAAAGTCATTTACCAAATGCTGCAGCTCATTCTCAGAATCAATCACCAGTGCCGTGTCATCTGCACAGAGCAATTGATTAACTTCCACAACTTTCCACTCTCATCATTTAATTCCAAGCACCATCCAAGCACTCTTTCATTTACTTCACTTACCACTGAATCCTTAAAAACACTGAGGAGCCCTGGCAGTATTACACAACCTTGATGCAACCCCAAATTCACCTCAAACCAGCAATTCTTACAATTCCTGACTCTAACATCTCATTTACTGTTCATGCAAAAACTCTTCATCGCATTTGACAAAAACTTCCATTTATTCAATACAGTCACAAAACACTCTACAATGCCTCTCCATCAACTCTTTCTATGCTTTCTCGATGTTTATAAAATCACAAAAAGTGTCCCTACCTTTCTATAAGAACTTCTCGCGCACTTGTCTTGCCACAAACATTTGGGCAACACACCCTCTTCCTTTCTTCTCTTGAACTCACACTGTTCATACTTGAACATTCTCTCAATTCCTATCCTAACTCTCAATTAACTTTCTTCCATATGCCTTACCAACTACACCTAATGAACTAATTCCTCTAAAAGTACTATATTCGTACTTATCTCCCTTCCCTTTATAAAGTGGAACAGCACATGTACTCCTCCAATCAAAGAGGACCCTCCCGTTCCTGAAACATGCTTCAACAACGACAATAATCACGTAACATACTTTAAGACTTGATACATGGTTATCCACTTTCGTCTACACATGCATACATACGTAAACTCAAATGGAAACAAGCATGTGAGAGTAAAGATACTTTTTTTTACCCCGACCGGGACTCGAACCTAGGACTTATGATTATTAAGTCAAGGCGCTACCACTACACCACAGAAGGTAATCATAAGTCCTAGGTTCGAGTCCCGGTCGGGGTAAAAAAATGATTCATGTTTTCACATATGTAATGTGCTTAATTGGTTATTTCATTAAATGCTAATATGAAGCATATATATATATATATATATATATATATATATATATATATATATATATATATATATATATATATATATATATATATATATATATATATATATATATATATATATATATAGTAGTCGCCGTGGCTCAATCGGTAGTGTCCGCGTGTAGGATGAATTTTGGGTTATCTCTCATCTGAATTCACCACTTTGTAAGATGACTGGGTTATCTCACCGCTTGTTACCAAGTTGTCGTAAAGTTAATCACTGTTTCACCACGTGTCACTAGTTGTCGTGATGAATTCTTCTCACTACGTTAATATTAGTACCAGAAGGGTGCAAGGTAAGAATGGACAAGCAGTGGTTCCTTTATCTTAATTTATTCTAGAGTACAACACATTCGACGCCTCAATGCCCCCCCCCACCCTATGACTATCACAATCTATGATCTATTCGTGCCCCGGGCAAAGTTCTAACTAACTGTCGCTCTCTGACTGCCTTCTGGCTGCCATGGGGATGCTTGAAATGCCCCAAAGGGCAGGGCGTGTCGCTAAATCTACTTCTGCCAATTGCCTTCAGGTTCAAAGAGAGGTCCCTCCTCTTGTGGGATGGGCTATTTCAGTTGGCCTATAGAACGGAAAAGTTCCAGGTCAGAGCGTGGCTATTGGGTATCCCTCCAGGGCATATAGGGTTACTTGTGATTTTGGGCAGGGCCACATTCTGGGTCTTTCCCACACTCTTGAGGCACTTGATGCCGGGTGGCTAAGCCCTATGCTAAAGCACCTGGGTTCAGCCAGGTGCTAAGCCCTATGGATCCAGCCAGGTGCTAAGCCCCCTGGATCTGTTTACCGTACCCAGATAAACAACTGGGAGAGTATTCTATTTCACCCTTGACCTCTAGCCTCTCACGTTTCTCTTCACGACTTGTTACAGTTTCCGATTCTGGCTTCAGCAAGGCTTCAGTCATGCGACACGCGACTCGGAGGCGTCAGGTCGAGGGATCGCGCCCCGTCACGGTCTGAGGATAGCAAGGGTATGCACTCAGGGCAACGATTACATGTGCCAAAACAAGTCTTTCGCAAGAAGGCAACCGTCCTAGCCCTTGGTAGAAAAGGGAGTCCGTGACGTAAAACCTGAGCAAGAACAATATATATATAATATATATATATATATATATATATATATATATATATATATATATATATATACATGTAGCTCATTCCCAATTATGAGGGCTCTGATCTTTCACCTATTCATTTTCTTCTCTTCATTTCTTCGTTTCCCTCTCTTCTAAACGTCTTTGCCAACGAATCTATCCTCAACTGGGGCACCCAAAATTTAGTTAAAAATAATGCCTCCAAAACACAGTTTCTGGCCATCCCCTATCTTCTCCTCCTCCTGATAGCCTCTAACTAGATTTGGAGGAGTCACATAATCCTAGTGTCTAAATCTGCATCTAAAAAACAGGGGTTTTGTGTCATTTTCGTCATAGCCTTTCCTCTTTTCAGTAACTTAAATTCAATAATGGTCTTATATGTCCCTATTTAAAATACTGCTCACATATCTAGAGTACTTCATTACATACTTATCTCCTTAATAGGGTTGAAAATAAGGCAATCAGATTCATCAATGACCCTTCCCTTACTTCTAATCTGAATTATCTTTTTTTTTTTTTCTTGCCTTAAGGTATCATCCCTTTCTCTTTCCTAGCATTACTACTTTCATCGCTGCTCTGATGAGTTGGCGAGTTGCATCCCACCCCAGCTGCCGAGAAAGCGTAACACTCGGCAAACGGTCTGTCATCACATGTACTGTGTGGAGATTTGTAGCTCGTTGATTGGTTAATGCAACGACTGCTTCTTCCCATCCACCTCCAGACTCTGAAACACTCTTCCTCATTCCATCTTTCCTAATTCTTATAATCTAACTTCTTCAAAAAACAGATCTATCGTCATCTTAGAGCCTAATCCTGTCATATCTCTAGGTATTGAATACTTCGACTATTCTTTCAGCCTGTCCTTTTCTTATTTTTTATCATTCCCTAATTTCTGCCTTGTCCTTAAGCTTCCATATTTTCTTCGTCTTAATATTTTCTTGGTGCACGGGCCTGATGAGGGTAATTATCTTGCCTGTCTCGCTGTGAGGTTGGGGAATCTGTAATATGAACATAGTGGCATTCAGATAGAATGCGTTCATCCCTAAGTATAGCATATAAGCTATAAGGTTGGATTCCTTTTATACCCTCTTTGGTGTGTAGTTGGTAGCGCCTTGACTTAGTAATTATAAGTCCTAGGTTCGAGTCCGGGTCGGGGTAAAAAAATAATTCATGTTTTCACATATGTATTGTGCTTGCTAGGTTATAGTATGACCCGAATGAGATTGGGTTTTGAATTAAATGCGAAAATGAAGAGACAAGTAAGGTTGGGGAATCTGTAATATGAACATAGTGGCATTCAGATAGAATGCGTTCATTCCTAAATATAGCAGATATAAGCTATAAGGTTGGATTCCTTTTATAACTTCTGTGGTGTGTAGTTGGTAGCGACATGACTTAGTAATTATAAGTCCTAGGTTCAAGTCCCCGTCGGGGTAAAAATATTATTCATGTTTTCACATATGTAATGTCTTGCTTGGTTATTGTATGACCCGAATGAGATTGGGAATTGAATTAAATGCTAAAATGAAGCCACGAGTGAGGTTGGGGAATCTGTAATATGAGCATAGTGGCATTCAGATAGAATGTGTTCATCTCTAAGTATAGCAGATATAAGCTATAAGGTTGGATTCCTTTTATACCTTCCGTGGTGTGTAGTTGGTAGCGCCTTGACTTAGTAATTATAAGTCCTGGGTTCGAGTCCCGGTTGGGGTAAAATATTATTCATATTTTCACATATGTAATGTGCTTGCTTGGTTATTGTATGACCCGAATGAGATTGGGAATTGAATTAAATGCTAAAAGAAAGCCACGAGTGAGGTTGGGGAATCTGTAATATGAACATTGTGGCATTCAGATAGAAGCGTTCATCCCTAAGTATAGCAGACAAAAGCTAAAAGGTTGGATTCCTTTTATACCTTCTGTGGTGTGTAGTTGGTAGCGCCTTGACTTAGTAATTATAAGTCCTGGGTTCGAGTCCGGGTCGGGGTAAAAAAATAATTCATATTTTCACATATGTAATGTGCTTGCTTGGTTTTATATATATATATATATATAATATATATATATATATATATATATATATATATATATATATATATATATATATATATATATATATATGTATATGTATATATATATATATATATATATATATATATATATATATATATATATATATATATATATATATATATATATATATATATGTACATATATATGTATATATATATATATATATATATATATATATATATATATATATATATATATATATATATATATATATATATATATATATATATATATATATATATATATATATATATATATATATATATATATATATATATATATATATATATATATATATACATATATATATATATATATATATATATATATATATATATATATATATATATATATATATATATATATATATAAATATATATATGTATATATATATATATATATATATATATATATATATATATATATATATATATATATATATATATATATAAACACACACACATATATACACACACATGCATATATATATATATATATATATATATATATATATATATATATATATATATATATATATATATATATATATGTATATATATATATATATATATATATATATATATATATATATATATATATATATATATATATATATATATATATATATATATATATATATATGTATATATATATATATATATATATATATATATATATATATATATATATATATATATATATATATATATATATATATATATATATATATGAAATGTATCGGTTTAAGTATATATATATATATATATATATATATATATATATATATATATATATATATATATATATATATATATATATATATATATATATATATATATATATATATATGTATATATATATATATATATATATATATATATATATATATATATATATATATATATATATATAGCCACCATGGCTCAAGCGGTAGCGTCCGCGACTCTGAGGCGTAAGGTCGAGGGTTCGCGCCCCGTCACGGTCTGAGGTTAGCATGGGCATGCACTCGGGGTAATGATTACATCTGCCAAACCAAGGCCTTCGCAAGAAGGCAACCGTCCTAGCCCTTGGTAGAAAAGAGAATCCGTGGCGTAAAACCGGAACATATATATATATATATAAATAAATAAATATATATATATATATATATATATATATATATATATATATATATATATATATATATATATATATGTATATATATATATATATATATATATATATATATATATATATATATATATATATATATATATATATATATATATATATATATATAAACGCACACACACTCACTAATATACACACACATGCATATATATATATATATATATATATATATATATATATATATATATATATATATATATATATATATATATATATATATATATATATATATTTGTCATTATTTTGTCATTATTTATGGAAGGTTCACAACTAATGGCCCCCAGTACCCGGCATAGTGGGGTGCGAAGAATCTCCGGGGGTTCGTGTTGACTCCACCATTGGCTTGAGGGCAAACACGCCTGGTGGTAGTAATGGTTCTGCTCTTAACCTTGCACCTCCTAATAGATCTGCTTCTTTCACTCTTCACTATTCAAACATTCGTGGGCTGAACTCTAATCTTCCGTCTGTGGAACAGCACTTGGGCACTTTCCCCCCTAACCTCCTCCTCCTATCTGAAACCCAGTTGTCTATTCATGCTTCCACTGACCCTTTCCAAATCTCCCACTATAATCTGTATACTCGTTTTCGTTCCAAAGGTGGGGTCTGTGCTTACTGTAACATTAACACTCCTACTGTGAGGCTCATGGACCTTGAATCTCCTGACTTTGATGTTCTCTGGCTAAAAGTCTATCTCTCCACTACCACTATCATCCTTTGCTTCTGCTACTGTTCTCCAAACTCCACCGAGTTTGTGTCTTTCTTTGAATATCTCTCCTCGTGCCATGAGTCCTTGTTATCTTCTCACCCACATGCCGAAGTTCTCTACATTGGAGACTTCAATGTACACCACAGTGAGTGGCTTCATTCTTCTCACACTGATGTGGGAGGAAGCGAGGCTCTTGCTTTCTCTATTACTCACGATCTGGAGCAAATCATCAAACATCCTACTCGTGTTCCTGATCGTCACGAACATACTGCTAACACTCTTGACCTTTTTTTACTTCTAACCCTTCAAACTACTCTTATTCCGTGCTTTCCCCCCTTGATCTCTGTCTCTTCCATTTTCGCTCCCCCACCACCAATCCTTCCTACTCAACGCCGCCTTTGGCACTTCGAGCGAACTCAATATGAAAATTTGCGTAACTTTCTCTTTGACTTTCCATGGGATGACTACTGCTTTCGGTCCCGCAACCCTGATCGGGTAGCTGTAAAAGTTGCTGAGATCATGACCGCGGGAATGGAGGCGTACATCCCCTCTTCTACAAAAACTTTCTCTCCCCCTAAACCTTGGTTTGACCGTGCCTGCTCCATGGCTATCCAGGCTAGGAATCAGGCTCACCGATCTTACCAAGCCTCTCCTTCCGATTTAACTCGCTCTGCTTTTATTATAGCTAGGAATCGCTGTACAGCTCAGATTCGAAGGTCTAAGGCTTCCTCTATAAGAAGGAAAGTTGATGACCTTAACTCCTCTCCCACTGACAAATGCTTCTGGTCCTTAGCCAAAAACCTCTCCAAAAACTTCTGTAACTCAAGCTTTCCCCCTCTCATTCGTTCTGATGGTTCTATAGCTTGCTCTCCCACTGACAAAGCCACTCTCTTTGGCTCTCATTTTTCTGCCAACTCTTCTATCAATGATTCCAGCGCACCTGTTCCTCAGTCTTTTCCCCTCTCTAACCCTATGCCCTCCCTTATCCTTTCTTCACGCAAAGTTCATAAGGTTCTTCACTCACTAAAGACAAACAAGGCATCTGGTCCCGATGGTATAGCTGCAAGGTTCCTTAAGGAGTTTGCAGATGAACTTGCTCCCGTGCTTTGCCGTCTTTTTCGCCTCATTCTGTCAACCAGTATCTATCCTTCATCTTGGAAGCATGCTCTAGTTCAACCTGTTCCTAAGAAGGGTGACCGCTCTATTCCTTCTAACTACCGACCTATTGCTCTAACCTCCTCTATTGCTAAAGTTTTCGAAACTTTGCTCAATGCTCACTTCTTGAAACGCCTTGAATCTAACTCACTTATCTCCGATCACCAGTACGGCTTCCGCAAGGCAAGATCCACTGGTGATCTCCTGTCCTATCTTACTCATGTATGGTCATCTTCTCTGAGGAACTATGGGGAATCCTTTGTCGTCGCCCTTGATATCTCTAAGGCTTTTGACAGAGTCTGGCACAAGGCTCTGTTGGCCAAACTCCCTGCCTATGGCTTTACCCCTTCTTTCTGTTCTCTGATTTTCAGTTTTCTTACTGACCGTTCTATATCAGTAGTTGTTGATGGCGCGACATCTAGCCCTTTGTCTGTTTCCAGTGGTGTTCCACAGGGCTCTGTTCTTTCACCTACTCTCTTCCTTCTCTTCATCATTGATCTTCTACAATCTCCATCTTCGTCTCTTCTTCATGCCTTTGCCGATGATTCTACCCTTCACTTTTCCTCTGCCTTTTCTTCACAACCTTCATCTGTTACTCGTAATCAGTCTCGTATCACTCTTTCTTCTACTCTTAACTCCGATTTGCAGAGAGTATCTGAATGGGGCACTCAAAATTTAGTTAAATTCAATGCCTCCAAGACAAAGTTTCTGGCTATCTCTTTATCTTCTTCTCCTCCTGATAACCCTATTGTCTTCGAAACTAATGAAATTTACCCTCTTAACTCTATCAATATATTAGGAATCCATATAGCCTCTAACTTGTCTTGGAGGAATCACATAATCCAAATTTCTAAATCTTCATCCAAAAAATTGGGGGTTTTGTTTCGTTTTCGTTATTACTTTTCCTCATTGCAGTTCCTTAAAATTTACAAAGGTCTTATCCGCCCCTGCTTAGAATACTGCTCACACATCTTGGCTGCTTCTTCCTTTACTTATCTTCTTGATAGGGTTGAATCTAAGGCAGTCAGACTCATTAATGATCCTTCTCTTTCTTCTAACCTGGATTCTCTCTCTCTTCGCTGTAAGGTATCTTCCCTTTCGCTTTTCTATCGCTACTACTTCCATCGCTGCTCTGATGAGTTGGCGAGTTGCATCCCTCCTCCACTGCCGAGGCCGCGTAACACTCGCCAAGCGGCCTCATCTCACAGATACTGTGTCGAGATTTGTAGCTCGCGGATTGGTCGGTGCAGCGACTGCTTCTTCCCATCTACCTCCAGACTCTGGAACGCTCTTCCTCCTTCTGTCTTTCCTAGTTCTTATGACCTTCCATCCTTCAAAAAGCAGATCTATCGTCATCTCAGAGCCTAGTCCTCCATATCTCTGGGTCCTCTTTACTTTGACTGTTTTTTTCTGTCTGTCGTTTTCCTTTGTGTGACATTACCTCATCTCTGCCTTGCCCTTAACCTTTTTCTTTTCCTTCGTCTTGGTATTTTCTTGTGCCCGGGCCTTTGTTGATGAGGGCAGTTTCTGCCTGTCCCGGTGTCACACTCTTAAAATATATATATATATATATATATATATATATATATATATATATATATATATATATATATATATATATATATATATATATATATAGGTATATATATATGAATCATTTTTACCCCGACCGGGACTCGAACCTAGGACTTATAATTACTAAGTCAAGGCGCTACCAACTACACACCACAGAAGGTATAAAAGGAATGCAACCTTATAGCTTATATCTGCTATACTTAGGGGTGAACGCATTCTATCTGAATGCCACTATGTTCATATTACAGATTCCCCAACCTCACTCGTGGCTTCATTTTAGCATTTAATTCAATTCCCAATCTTATTCGGGTCATACAATATATATATATATATATATATATATATATATATATATATATATATATATATATATATATATATATATATATATATATATATATATATATATATATATATATATATATATATATATATATATATATATATATATATATATATATATACATACATATATATAAACACATACACACATATATATGCACACACGCATATATATATATGTATATATATATATATATATATATATATATATATATATATATATATATATATATATATATATATATGCATATATATATATATATATATATATATATATATATATATATATATATATATATATATATATATATATATATATATATGTCGGGGTAAAACATGATTATATATATATATATATATATATATATATATATATATATATATATATGTGTGTGTGTGTGTGTGTGTGTGTGTGTGTGTGTGTATGTGATAATATTAATTAAAATAATAATAATAATAATAATAATAATAATAATAATAATAATAATAATAATAAATAATAATAATAATAATAATAATAATAATAATAATAATTGCAATCAACACATTAAAATTACAGAGGTACACAACGAAACACTACAAATAGGTTGGGGATTAATTTAGTGAAATGATTTTGTCGAGGCTATGCCTCAGAGGACGTATACCAATGATGTCACAGGGATCTGTTGCCCCCTAGATAAATTGATATTGTGTTTCATTTCAATGAGGAAACTTTCACAATTTTCCGTTTCAATTGACAATTTGCTTTTGAATAACATTAGTGGCACCACTCCAAACACTACTATGATTTTGCACTCTGACGTGTGCCAAGAGTTCCGTATTTCCTTGATTGTACCTTAGTGCCCTCTTTTGTTCAGAGACTCTTTGGGTTAGAGAAAGACATGTCTGTCCTACTGCGTACTCTTTATTGCAATCATTACAGTTGATATTATATATTCCCGCATTAATTTCTTTTTGTTTTGACTAACGTTAAGTACAGTGGTAACGCGCTGGCTTCGCATTCACGAGGTCGAAAGATCGGTTCCCATCCAAGACCGAGAGTTTAAGCTGTTTACTGGCAGGAACTGCTGTGGTTGGACACCACAGTGGGGGGTTGGGGCTTGCCCTGGCTGACGAATACCCAGTGTATTGAAATGGAAATAAAGGTTTATTATTATTATTATTATTATTATTATTATTTTTTATTATTATTATTATTATTATTATTATTATTATTATTATTATTATTATTATTATTATTATTATTATTATTATTATTATTATTATCATTATTATTATTATTATTATTCTTACGGTGATGGGATGGTGAAAAGTGAATGGAGACTGTTTGCCTAATGCATCATATATGACGCCTAGCTTTTGGTGAAAACGAAGAAGGATTTTGTTGGTGAATTAATTCTCTATAGGGGTCCTCCTGGGTGAATTATAAAAAAATCTATTTAGCTTTCTGAAGAGCTTCACTGATGGACTTCCTTACCATTTAATGCTGTATGCTAACAGTTTGTGCTTTTATATATATATATATATATATATATATATATATATATATATATATATATATATATATATATATATATATATATATATGTATGTATGTATGTATGTATGTATGTATATATATATATATATATATATATATATATATATATATATATATATATATATATATATATATATATATATATATATATATATATATATATATATATATATATATATATATATATATATATATATATATATATATATATATATATATATATATATATATATATATATATATATATATATGTATATATATATATATATATATATATATATATATATATATATATATATATATATATGTATATATATATATATATATATATATATATATATATATATATATATATATATATATATATATATATATATATATGTGTGTGTGTGTGTGTGTGTGTGTTTGTGTGTGTATTCATTAAAAAATGACAAGGTTTCTTTTCGAAACAAGGAATATACAATCAAACGAAGACATGTTAAGCATTTAAAACCAGTGACATATGAGCAGTTTCGTATAAACTAAGATTGTGTGGCAGAGAAGAAACGAATATGAGCCAGTATTGCGACACGACTATTCTACTCATCGGAAAACGAGAAATATTTAAAAAAATAAAATAAAAATTTGCGTGACCGATGTCAGGCATGTTATCTGAACATGAATGTACTGAGACAGGACTATTTTTGCCTTCATAGGAAGCTTGTTATCGCTATGCAACTTCGACAGCTCAAAATAAAATCTCAACGGACAATCGGAAACATCATCATCATCATGACAATAATTATTATTAATATCATTATCATCATTATCTAGTATACGTCACCAGATGTAAGGCAATATTATACCTTACGATCTTACGTTGAAATGCACGATTCCTGCTACGACATTATATTTCACAATCTTTTGGATTATCTTCTCTTGATCAAATCTAATACTCTGTTAAAAACATTATATGTGACCTTAATTTTAAGATTTCAGAAGAGAGAGAGAGAGAGAGAGAGAGAGAGAGAGAGAGAGAGAGAGAGAGAGAGAGAGAGAGAGAGAGAGAGAGAGAGAGAGAGAGAGAGAGAGAGAGAGAGATTGCAGACCATCCAGAATCTTTTAATTCCAAATACTTTAGAGACATAAAAATACTACTACTTATATACACACCTTTATATATGACTTGGAGATTGCGAACCTTTGACTGTTTTTTTCCCTTTTTATTCAATTAGTTGACCACCCATGAGAAATAACGCTCCCTTTGCCATCCTGGGTAAGGGGGAGTGAGGAACGGAATAATTGATAAATTCAGCAAATACTAACAAGAACATAAGGTAGAAAGTAGTCTGAAGTTACTACTATTATTTTTTTTTCTATAAATTATAGAATATCTAGCCACATAGGGCAGCCACTTAGGGAGCAAACCAGGTCAAATCAGTGCCAGTTCCAAAGCCTAATCAATGGAAAACATAGAAGTCAAAAAGGGCATTGCAGGCCTTACGTAAAACTTTAAGCCAAACCAATAGTTTGTCTCCAAAACGCGAGCGAGAAGCAGCGACCCCGTATGAAAATGGAAAAGCTGCTTATAGAGAAAAAAAATATGGTATGCCAAAACAGGTTATCATATTACATTTAGTTTGGTTAGGTAAGGTTAGATTGTTACTGATGGACTTCCTTGCCATTTATACAAAGAAAGCACTGTTACTATTTTTTTTTTTTCAATTTATATTACTCTCCCGTTTCTGCAAATGTCAAAATAACTACTCTTTCCAGATTAGGTTAAGTTAGATTAGGCTAGTTTAGGTCAGGTTTCGTTAAGTTAAAAGGTAGTAGGCATAAAAACGATTTACTTCTAAATATCATTTGAAGTATATTATTCTCTTTTTCCATTTTCTGAAACGCCAATAAATGTTTGTTTGTTTGTTTTCAAATTGGGTTAGCTCAGCTTAGGTGACTTAAGGCTACTCATGTAGGATGTATAAGATATTAGGTTAATCTAATCGAACTTTTATCGAACATAGAAAAATAAGAGAAAAAAGTTATGAGGCTCATTGGGTAGAGGTCAGGCTCCCATTTTGGAGGTCACGAATTCCAGTAGATCAGTACCTGGTTCTCACCCAAGAAATCCCTAAGTCGAAATCCCAAAAGGCAATTTCACAGAACTAGTGAAGATCCAAAAATATCATTAGTAGGTTGGCCATGGCACCACTCGCCTGTTGGAAGACTACGACTGAAGGTATTAGGATGCGACTAGGACTGGACCAGATAGTTCCGGTTTGAGTCTTCCTTCAGAACGGTTCTTTCCTCATGTCTACATCTTCGCTGAATATTCTGGCGTATTCATTACACATCTCTTGCTATTCCATTAGATTTGACAACTCACAACATTCAACACATCTGTCTCTTTTTCTCTCTTTTTTCCTCACATTTGTTATTATTTATAGAAGGTCCACAGCTAATGGCCCCCAGTACCCAGCATAGAGGGGTGCGAAAAATCTACAGGGATTGTGTTGACTCCACTATTGGCTTGTGGGCAGACACGCTGGTGGTAGTAATGGATCTGCCCATAAACTTGCACCTCCCAATAGATCTGCTTCTTTCACTCTTCACTATTCTAACATTCGTGGGCTGAACTCTAATCTTTTGTCTGTGGAACAGCACTTGGGTACTTTCCTCCCTAACCTCCTCCTCCTATCTGAAAGCCAGCTGTCTATACATGATCGCATTGACCCATTTCAAATCTCTCACTATAATCTGTATACTCGTTTTCGTTCCAAAGGTGGGGTCTGTGCCTACTGCAACATTAACACTCATACTGCGAGGCTCATGGACCTGGAATCTCATGACTCTGATGTTCTCTGGCTAAAAGTCTATCTCTCCACTACCACTATCTTCCTTTGCTTCTGCTACTGTTCTCCAAACTCCACCGAGAGTGTTTCTTTCTTTGAATATCTGTCCTCGTGCCATGAGTCCTTCCTATCTTCTCACCCACATGACGAAGTTCCTTACATTGGAGACTTCAATGTACACCACAGTGAGTGGCTTCATTCCTATCACACTGAAGTGGGAGGAAGTGAGGACCTTGCTTTCTCTAATACTCACGATCTGGAGCAAAATATCAAACATCCTACTCGTGTTTCCTATCGTCACGAACATGAAGCAAACACTCTTTATTACTTCTAACCCTTCAAACCACTCATATTCTGTGCTTTCCCCTCTTGGTAAATCTGGCCACTCAATGATCTCAGTCTCTTCCATTTTCTTTTCCCCTCCACCAATCCCTCCTACTCAGCACCGCCTTTGGCACTTTGAGGGTACCCAACATGAAGATTTGCGTGACTTCCTCTTTGACTTCCCATGAGATGACTACTTCTTTCGGTCCCGCAACCCTGATCGGGTAGCTCTAAAAGTTGCTGAAATCATGGCTGCGGGAATGGAGGCATACATCCCCTCTTCTACAAAAACTTTTTCTCCCCCTAAACCTTGGTTTGACCGTGCTTGCTCCATTGCTATCCAGGACAGAAACGGGCACACCGATCTTACCAAGTCTCTCCTTCCACTTTAACTTGCTCTGCTTTTATTGCAGCTAGGAATCGCTTTACTGCTCAGATTTGAAGGTCTAAGGCTTCCTTTATAAGAAGGAAAGTTGATGTGCTTAACTCCTCTCCCACTGAAAAATGCTTCTGGTCCTTAGCCAAAAACCTCTCCAAAAACTTCTGTAGCTCAGGCTTTCCCTCTCTCATTCGTTCTGATGGTTCTATAGCTTGCTCTCCCACTGACAAAGCCACTCTCTTTGGCTCTCATTTTTCTGCCAACTCTTCTATAAACGATTCCAGTGCACCTGTTCCTCAATCTTTACCCCTCTCTAATCCTATGCCCTCCCTTATCCTTTCTTCACGCAAAGATCATAAGGTTTTTCGCTCGCTAAAGACGAACAAGGAATCTGGTCCCAATGGTATCCCTGCAAGGTTCCTTAAGGAGTTTGCAGATGAACTGGCTTCCGTGCTTTGCTGTCTGTTTCGACTCATTCTGTCAACCAGTATCTAGCCTTTATCTTGGAAGCATGCTCTAGTTCAACCTGTTCCTAAGAAGGATGACCACTCTATTCCTTTAAACTACCGACCATTGCCCTAACCTCCTCTATTGCTAAAGTTTTCGACACTTTGCTCAATGCTCACTTCTTGGAATGCCTTGAATCAAACTCACTTATCTCCAATCACCAGTACTGCTTCCACAAGGAGAGTTCCACTGGTGATCTCCTGTCCTATCTTACTCATGTATGGTCATCTTCTCTGAGGAACTATGGGGAAACCTTTGTCGTCGCCCTTGATATCTCTAAGGCTTTTGACAGAGTCTGGCACAAGGCTCTGTTAGCCGAACTCCCTGCCTATGGCTTTACCCCTTCTTTCTGTTCTCTGATTTCCAGTTTTCTTACTGACCGTTTTATATCTGTAGTTGTTGATGGCATGACATCTAGCCCTTTCTCTGTTATCAGTGGTGTTCCACAGGGCTCTGTTCTATCACCTACTCTGTTCCTTCTCTTTATCAATGATCTTCTACAATCCCCATCTTCCTCTCTTCTTCATGCCTTTGCTGATGATTCTACCCTTCACTTTTCCTCTGCCTTTTCTTCACAACCTTCATCTGCTACTCGAAATCAGTCTCGTATCACTCTTTCTTCTACACTTAACTCCGATTTGCATAGAGTATCTGAGTGGGGCACTCAAAATTAAGTTAAATTCAATGCCTCCAAGACACAGTTTCTGGCTATCTCTTCATCTTCTTCTCCTCCTGATAACCCTATTGTCTTCGAAACTAACGAAATTTACCCTTTTAATTCTATCAACATATTAGGAAACCATATAGCCTCTAACTTGTCTTGGAGGAATCACATAATCCAAATTCTAAATCTTCATCCAAAAAATTGGGGGTTTTGTTTCGGTTTTGTCATTACTTTTCGTCTTTACATTTACTTAAAATTTATAAAGGTCTTATCCGTCCCTGTTTAGAATACTGCTCACATATCTGGGGTGCTTCTTCTTATACTTATCTCCTCGATAGGGTTGAATCTAAGGCAGTCAGACTCATTAATGATCCTTCTCTTACTTCTTATCTGGAATCTCTCTCTCTTTGCTTTAAAGTATCTTCCCTTTCTCTATTCTATCACTACTACTTCCATCGCTGCTCTGATGAGTTGGCGAGTTGCATCCCTCCCCCACTGCCGAGGCCGTGTAACACTCGTCAAGCAGCCTCATCTTGACGGATTGGTCGGTGAAGCGACTGCTTCTTCCCATCTACCTTCAGACTCTGGAACTCTCTTCCTCCTTCTGTCTTTCCTACTTCTTATGACCTTTCATCCTTCAAAAAGCAGACCTATCGTCATATTCTCCATATCTCTGGGTCCTCTGTACTTTGACTGTTTTTTCTGTCTGTCGTTTTCCTTTGTTTGACATTACCTCATCTCTACCTTGTCCTTAACCTTTTTCTTTTCCTTCATCATTATATTTTCTCGTGCCCTGGCCTTTATTGATGAGGGCAGTATTTGCCTATCCAGGAGTCACACTCATAAAAAAAGGAAAAGATAGTGTTTTTATTACCGAAGTTACTTATTAACCATCTAGGAAGTCTCGAGTTCGATTCCTGTAAAGAATTTGTAAAGCGCCTCTTTGTCAGAATCAATCATAACATGGGAGAAGTGTAAGGGTAATTAATTCATAACTTAAGTTACGTTGCCTATTGAATAAAGGCTTGCTAGTCTCTCAACGAAGAAATTCACGTGTTTTGTATACAATATCTCTCCGACAGATCTTTACAGAAGATATAGCGATAGGACAGACACAGGCAATAACGAAGTCAGTCCCGAAATTCGTTACTCCGTGAATATTGAGTGATATTTCCCATGATGGTGACTGAAGCGTGAAGTCTCGTTAGAGGCATTTTCCGTTTAAAGACTACTGATGAGATGCATAGAAAATCGCTAACTTTTT